>CAEMYA010000124.1:0-20666 GCA_903131615.1 Diplodus sargus
TAATAGATGTATTCTAGATGGGACAGTAGCACTGCATAAAGTCCCAAGGAACTATTTGATCCTTTAAGTTTGATCCACCTTTGATAAAAAAGCTCACACAAGCACATTCGTACAACTGTTGCAACGCACTTTATGTAACGCATCCACATTACCCCAATTCCTGCTGTCCTTCACTGGTTACCCATGAGTTTTAGAATGTTTCGGTATTGTACTGCTTTGTTTTAAAAGCCTTTAATGTTCGGGCTCCTGCCTATACCTGTGATTTCCTAACTCCCAATCAAGATCGGGCAGACAAACTCAGTATCCTCCTTTAAAAATCTTCCTAAAACTCACTTTTATCTTTTGTTTTTTTCTTAAGTGATCATATTTAATGTTATTTTGAAGAAACTTGTGCTGTATAGGTATTATCATTGGTATAATGCGTAGGTTCAAGGCCTGTATCTCATGATATTGGACTATTCTGGCATTGCCAACAACCAGTGTCAGAGGAGAAGGTCGTTTGCATTATAGAGAGACGCAAAGTAAAGGGAAACAAATGTCTTCCGAACAAGTCAAAAGGTCCAAAACGTGCTGGCATGATGGATTCTATGTTTGTTTGATAATGGTCCAATTTGTAAGTTGATGGCTGAGTCTGATTCTGAAGTTGTCAAAAACTGCTTTGGGTTGGTGCGGTAGGTTGGACCGACCACCAACCCATAGATTGTTTCTGATGAATGTTGCCTTGGTGTATCCTACTACTCTATGGCATGTCTTCCTCTTTCCCGCGGTTACAAATTTAAAACAGACTCTCCTGTCTGTTTTGAATTTATAACCGCGGGAAAGAGGAAGACATGCCATAGAGTAGTAGGATACAAATTCAAAACAGACTCTCCTGTCTCTGCCTTTCCCGACTCTCCTGGGGAGATCGCCTTCCCTACAGCCAGTGAAGTTTACATGTGTGGTGAGTGTCTCACTGCCAACTGCACACCCTTCCCTGGGGTTCCCCTGTTGAAAGCTGAGACTCTGCACCTCTCGGGATGACACTGGTGAATGTTCAGTCCATAGCTACAAAACGTTTGCTCAATGATCATCCAGTCTCAGAAGTTAGACTTTTTGACCAAAACCTGGCAGTGGAAAATGGAACACTGCCCCCCTCATCAAGCTGTGCCCAGAGGATTACATTTTTATCAGCTTGCCGAGGATTTCAGGCCACGGTGGTGGAAGCTAGCTCTCTTCTTTTGAACTTCCGACTAATTAAAGTTGGACAAATCCCTTTTATTACAGCCTATTTTAAATGACCCTCCACCCGGCCCTAACAGCTCCTTTTTAATGAATGTAATGATTTTTTTGTTGTGTGTTTTCAAGCTGTCGAGTTGCTCCTTGGAGATTTTAGCGTACACACTGATGATCTGAACTTTGCTTCTATTTTTGATCTTTCTCAACACTCTGGACCCTGCTTTTACTATGTCTTTACTCTTTACTCTTGTTTTTTATTTTTTTTATTTCAGATCATAACAATTGTGATCAATATGACTTTTCTTTCAATTCGGATACAGCTCTGGCATTCCAAACCATTAATCTGTCTTTTATAGGAACCCTGTAGTGATGTGGATCCACAAGTACAGCACCATTCAGCTTCTTTTGAATGCCCCTGTTGCCAGAGCAATCATGGAAATTCACCTTTCAACAAGTTCACAATAAGTATTTAGAATAACTTTTAATAGACTTAAACATGGTTACAGCTGTCAAGACACTTCTCTAAACTTGTATCCAGGTGTTGACAAAATATGTTTGACGCCATCATTAAACTTGTCACTCATAACACTTGCTGTTTCATTTTATTCATTTTTTTTCAGTTGAGGAGTCTCTTCTTCATTGTCCTTGACGTGAATGATAATTTCACTTTCACAATAGCTTGCCCTTGTCGGCCAACAACCATGCGATTTTTCTCTCCAATTTCACCAGAAGAGCTCACCAGTCCGGCACGTAATATGAAAAAAAGCTGCTTCTCTTGTCATGGTGCTCATATTGTTAAAAATGTAATTGGTTCTATTAGACTTTCTTTGTGCTCTCTAAAAAACAATACCTCTTAGGTATCTGGTCAGCTTGCTGTAAACAAGTTGTTCATCTTCTCAAAAGCTACAGCGCACCTGACTTTGATGCGCTCGACATTCTTGCACCGTCTCGATCTGGCTTTGTTGGAATCACCAGGGTTTCCATATGAATGAATGCTGTGCTCGTGAATTAAAATCCACACATAAAATGAGAAGGTTCACAAATGTGTGATCCGCACACTGTTATTTCTTGTCATGGATCATCGATAGAAATCCACAAATGTATGAACTTAAAAGAATTTGCAATTTACTTTAAACATATTTGGACATTGTTACTTATTTAAGACTGTTGAACCTGCCATAGCTTTATGCACAAAAGCATTTTGTTTTCCAAAGGGATCTGTAGCCTATCAGATGTCTCCTTCTATTAAGCCAATCGCAAAGATGGACATCAAACAACACATGCAGTGTTCGCTGCTCTGCACTGGTAAATAATGATTCTCTTAAATGGTTGAGTAATGAATCGTTGCCAGCTAGCTTATTGTTAGCTAATGCTCTTGTTAAATGCCACATCACTAAAAAGTAACTCCAACATATTTAATTATGCAGCTGTTTGATGTCGGTTCTCTCCTCATGGTCTAATTCATAATTACTCTATTTTTAGCTTGAAACTTTGTGAGGACTTCTCTATCAAGGTGCCAAATATACAATTATGTTCTTACAAACAAACTCGAATTGTTAATTTCAGAAAGTTACAGCCCACCTAACTGCATCATCAGAAAGTTGAAAAACCTCACCATTACCCGCTTACAACCGCCCTGCAACCACCAGCGGCACTTCCCTTTTTTTTCTGAAATTTAGAGTGGCTCAGTTTACCAAGCTGTAGCTTCACTGGTATTTTTCACTTTTCCATCAGTTTTGTCACATCACTCTACGCATAGTTGTCTCTGGAAGTCAACTGAGTTTGTGTAGACACTTGTCAGCTCATAAAATGATTTGTTGTGACAGACCTGACAAGTCTTCGTACACATGCAACACCATTCATGAAAGAAAAATAGGTTTAGGTATAGAATAAAGCAGAGGATGTTTGTCAAAGTGTGTTTTCTTGATGTCGTTACCTATAGCATGGAGCTGTTTGGATCACCTACCTTTTTTTTTTATCTCTTCTTTGTTTCTTATGGCGAGACACCTGCACTTTGTGAGACACAGCCATGCATAAAACGATGAGTCTATCTATACCAGCGCTTCTCACTCTCCTTCCTGACATGTTGTCTGTGGGATTTTGAAGCTTGTGAGCTGCTGTAGCGCTGGCTGATGTCAGTCTTAGCCGGCTTTCAGACACAGCTGTACCACTTTTCCTGTTGTTCCAGACCAGTGAGTGTGGTGACTGTTGCACCGCGCTCAGCCGTCCAAAAGGATTACCGGACAGGTTCAGAGTGATGTAAAAGACTGGGGGGGAAACACTGTGGGTGGGTGCTGGCTTATTGGAATGGTCCCACTGAATCAAATAGAACTGTGCGGTGCTTTCAGGGACAAGCAAAGATGGAATTCTTGTTATTGAATTTCCCATGGAATTGAAATCAATATTTTAGTGTTTTTAGCTCATATGGCTTGCTCTATATCTCACCTGACACTGGTATCAGACAGCAAAAGGGCATTTTGTTGGGATTCTTCGTGTTATTTTATAGTTTGTTATTTCCCGGAAAATGATAAAGAATGTCAACTCATCCTGCACTTAAACAAATTTTCTGTCCAGTTTTTGATTTTAAGATGCTGCTTGGCCTGATGGGTGACTGTACAAAAACAAATGTACAAAACTATATTCACTGATCTATGCAGCTTACCTTAATAAAGGTATTCTCTGATGTCCCCCTGCAGCTCTGTCTCAGCTTTGTGTGCTGCTAAAATAACTTCTAGCTAACCACGAAACGGCACCTTCCCAACGAACACCTCCACAGCCTCCAATAACAATGACAGAGGCCAGATGCAGCACCAAGGTGGTTAAAGTGAGTGCTGATGTATCAATCAAGTTGATTGCACAGTGTAATAGGTATAGAATAATTTTAACTTCTAATACTTCAGAAGTTCTTCTAATCTAAATCAAGATGTTGTCTCCTGGGTATACACGCATAAACAAAACATAACTGCATTGATTTAATGGTGAACTGTATCATACACTGTTATGAGCTTATAAGCAAAGGAGCCTCCGTGTGTCACGTCTTGCCATCACCAGCTCAGCGGCACGGCTGACAGTCAGACATTTCGTGTCCGGGTTTTTTTTTTTTACGGATGTACCGTGATTAAAACCTGACGGGCCTAATTAACGAGGCTTCACCGCTGCCTATGCACCGCCCTGTCACTCCGCCCCGGCAATTTGGTGGGAGAACTGGATAGCTGTCTCCGTCCTGAGCTGCGTCCGCCTGGAAGGACAGCACTGCTTCAAGAGACACAGGAAAGAGGGTGACTGCTGTATTGTGTGTGTTGGTGTTTCTGTGGGGTAACACAAAGGTGCACGGGGCAGGAGGTGAGGTACACAACAACGGTGGTAAGTGGCGACGAGAGGAGACAGGACAGTGGCAAGAGAGAAATGAGACCTGGCAGAAGGTAAAAAGAGACAGACTGCTGTAAGACAGACTGCTAATGCTAATGTTCTTGTTTATCAATAATTTAGTGAAAAATCTCTCTCAGTACCCTCACTCATGAAATCCAGGAATACCCATGTGCACTTCCCGCTGTGTGTGTGTGTGTGTAGGTGTGTGTGTGTGTGTGTGTGTGCGTGCGTGTGCGCGTCTGTGGGTGCACTCTGCTGTTGTGTGGCTGTCAGTCTGTCGAGAGCCAGAGGACATACGCTGGTCAGCCAGCCACCCTCCCTACTGTCTCATCATTTCCTCTCTTTCTCCCTGTAGGGTGGCCATTACGGTGAGCCCCCTCAGGACATGCCACAACACACACACACACACACACACACACACACACACACACACACACACACACACACACACACAGGGTAGCAAACAATGGAAAAAATGTTTTAGTAATCATACACATATTCACGACTGCACACACACACACACACACACACCGGACACACACACACACACACACACTCTCTCTCTCTCGCTCTCCCTCTGCATCCATCCATCCAGTCCAGCTTGAGGGCCTCTGTGAGTGGGCTCCAGCCCCGTGAAGCAGCCCCATGCTAGGGCCTTGGCCACATTAGGAGCCTGGCGGGGGACGGGCTAGCCGGGCTCGCCAACAGCCTCCAGCTTACGTCCTCCCACAAGAGCTGGCACACTCTAGACGGGTTGGAATGGTCTCAAAGTGGGAAGAATCTAATCCGGTTTGACTCTTTCCATTTTTTTTTATTTTTTTTTGCAGTGTCCTCAACCACCATGGGGCTTATTTGGGCCAGTTTCCTCTCTAAATAAATATGAAATATGAGTCCTGTGTGTGATGCGTTCGCACTGGGAATTATTGGATTAAATGGTTGCAGCACAGAGCGGGGTTAGCACTAAGAAAAAAGCTGTGATGCAGCAAGTTATAGTACATGAAGTCAATTTAAGCCCTTTCACCGTGATATCACACGACAGCTTTATGTGGTTTATATCCTTAGTGTAAGTATATCCTGCAGCTACGCTTCCCCGTGTGGATTAACACCTGAGTCATGGTTGACTGCCTCCATTTGGTCTGAGTGAGCCCGCCTTCAACCTTGTTGCTATGATCATCCTGCAGTTGCCAGCCATTAGGTTGGAATGTACCATACCTGCATAGGGGATGGGGGCATCTTTATCCAGGGCCACCAGAGGAGGATCCAGCAGAACAATGTCAGTGTTTTCGGTGATCACCCCATGGTATGATGTCTCAATCCATGGCTTGTGTTTGTTCACTGTGGAGACAGAAACCAGAGCGTGAGATGTCTGTGAAATACTTCCTCAATTAGGTGCAACAGAACCATCTCAACATGCGTACGTATACGTCTTCAGTTGCCTTTCACTTGAAAAACTGTCCGCGGATGAACAATTTAACTTCGATATGCACACACAGACAGGCACATTGTAGTGCAGCAATTTTACATTCACGCTTTATTATGTTCTTGGCAAAACTCCTCCAGCCCTTGTTGTTACAAGACATTCGCATTTTGCTAATCTTCTCCGCTACCTGTTTTCTGTCTTTTGTTCTTTTCTTCCTTCAAACATTCCCTGCAGGTTTCAAAGCGCAGTGCCATGCTTGATCAATGACCACCACTGTGCTGCCAGCAGAAAACTGTATCCAAAGCCAAGTCAAAACAAAGTTCATGTGCTGAGGGCCTGATTAAGGCCTATAATTGAATAACGCCCCCCTGGGCTGTGTGCGGCGCCATGCCGACTCACTTGCCATTTGTTTGTCATCTTCTGGTCATAAGAAAGAGAAAAAAGGATGGATGAAAACAACTGGAACCCTCAGCTCCTCCTTAGTGCTCTTTAGCTTGGCCAGAAAAAGGGACAAATCACAATTTGTCCAATTCAAGTTCAAGTTGCTGGATTGAAAATAACACAAAGCCGGGCTGTAATTATATGCCCCCTGTGAAAGATCATTTTTAACAAAAAAAAACACAGTAATATGTGGCTTAATGGAGAATAAAAAGCATAAGAAATAATTACTCTCTATTCAGGGAAAAGAAAGTGGATTCTTTCTAAGTGCTAATCAAGCAATCATTTCAGACCAGCTCAATTATTCACTGAATGTCAGCAAAAGCCACTCTGCAATACTAACATGTGTTCTTTCAACACAAGCAGACAGACAAATGTCACCAGACATCATAATCTATAATGTGAGTACACAAAGAAGACTTTGTTGCTGTTGCGAAAATGCGTTTCAATTCATTTTCATCACTTACACACAGTATTTATGTGATTATCTGTTTTGATTGCACTTTACATCCATCACTCCAAAGCAATAATTCCCAACCAGGGGAAGTTGTGGTACCCGGGAGGGGACTGCAGTTGCCCAGAAGTACGTGGGAATGTAGTTGGAGTAAATTCCAGTTGATGCTAATATATATTTTTGACATACATCTGTTTATGATGAATAATTGATTCACAAATGCTTGACAAGTAAAGTAAGACTAAGCAGGTGAATAAGCAGGTGTAGCAAGCTAAAGGATGAACAGGTGAAAACGTTTTAAATGCACAGATTTCATTGAGTATGTCAACAGAACCATCTGTCAGTTCATCAAAATGCTTGTAAGGA
Organism: Diplodus sargus; assembly: GCA_903131615.1. Taxonomy (NCBI): domain Eukaryota; kingdom Metazoa; phylum Chordata; class Actinopteri; order Spariformes; family Sparidae; genus Diplodus; species Diplodus sargus. Next base: position 7,263 of record CAEMYA010000124.1, read on the forward strand.
TTTTGCGATGAGGGTAAAGTACCAAACTAGCTTGTTGTTTTGCAGCTATGTTTTTGAAGATGCTGGGTAGCCGTGAGAAGCTAGTGAGACCTGGGAACATGCTAACCTTACATGGATGCATATTCATGAGTGTCAGCCCAGAGAGCATGGCTAACCGTCCTGATATGGTCGGAGGAGATCATTTACAGGGGCAGGGAGATGGGAACACATTAGTCTATTAGGACGTGATAAATATGCATGAGTTTGCTACAGCAGTGAGGGGTAAAATGATACTGGATTTCAACTTTAAATGCCAAACCCTGCCATTTTGGGAATGGATAGCTTGCTGACGCTGCTGTGCGAGAATTTTCAAAGGGAAACATGATTTGTAGGTGTCAACCCTGTCGCTGAAGGAGCCACGACGAAGGTAGTCTGTTAAGAGGGCTTGTTGTGGAACGTGACACAGGCACAGACCAATTTGCACACCTGTACTTATTATGTCAGGTCTTGCTTTGGAATTACATTTCTACAAAATCGCTACTACTTTCAGCAGGACAGAGAGAGAAATTTTGATAGCGGCTGAAAAAAAGCTAATTTCCTTCTCCGAGTTGGCACAAGTGCATAACCCCAATAAATGTGTAATACCGGGTATAACACAATGCTTGACAGCTAATGAGGAGTCTGGAGAATTGAGGGGGCTTGTCCTCAACTTCATATTCAGTCTTATTGCAGCTTATGAGCCCTTTTGACCTTCAAATCCTTGATGCTGCAGTTTGCGCCGCTCACCTTGACAACTTAGCATTACTTAATTTTGTTATCAGCGCTGCCAGAATGTTCTATAGCGAGAGCAAAAAGGGATCCAGTCGCTACGCTTTGGTGCGGCAGCGGAAATGCAGCCTCTCCCTTGTCATCAGATACATAACACATGTAACCAAAGTGGCAGACACCAGAGCATCGCAATTTAGTGAGATGATAGCTCCGTGCCGGTGACCTCCGTGATGTCACAGGCACACGAGATCGAGTGCATCCTCCCATCAGTCAGCCCGGACTAGCTGTGCTGCCGCGGCGGGTTAATGATGTTTCAAACCCCCACCACTCTGTGTGTATGTGTGTGGGATGGAATGGTTTTTCACCAGGAGAGATGAGGGCCCTAAATGAGCAACCACCTCCGGTAATCACTGCAGTGTCTTGATGGGGTGCCACCTGCATTTCAACCCCACCCCCAACCCACATCTGCAGCACATCCAATCACTGGGAAGAAATACAACGCCGGCGCTGTCTTAATAGAGTGGGGCCCATGTATTGACAGCTTGCGACATGCCCCTGAGTCATTATAGCAAAATAGATGGATATGCTCCTCTCGTCTTGAAAGTAAGGCAGGCTATCAGAGGTGGAAGAGGGGTGGAGCGCAGGGGAGGTGTGGAGAAATGAACAAGCTAGACCATCAGTTCCAGAGATTCCCGGGGGAAGCACTGCAGCCGTTTACGACAATCGAACCCAATGGCTTCAAGCGCTAATGCCTTGACACTAAGTGATTAGCTACATACTCCTCCATGGCAACCTGAATCAAAAATGAACACAGTTAATCCTCTAATCAATATGAAGGGAACATGACACAGCCAAATGCATCATTTCATCAATCTGCAGTTAGAGTCAGGAGGGAGGAAGAACTTTTTGGTCAGTTGCAGGCAAACAAGCCAGGATACGCAGAGAGTCGATCATTCAAGTTGTTCGATCAAGGGAGGAATTGGGTGTATTCAAGACAACAAATACATAGTTGATTTGGGTTGCTAACATTTAGCTGCAATGATTCAACAATATTGGTCTTGCAATCAAACTTGCCCGAATCTTAACCTAAATATAGCCATATGCTAGCCTTAAGATATACTTATCAATCCTAACCTTGACCTAAACCTAGAGCTATTCTAACCTTAGCGTAAACCTAGCTGTATCCTAACCTCAACTTAAACATAGTCTTGCCCTACCTGAACCTAAACCTTGCAATCCTAACATCAACCTAAAGCTAGTCTTATCCTACCTTAACCATACCTAGCTATATCCTGACCTTTACCTAAACATAATCTTATCCTACCTTAACGTAACCTATTAATCCTAACCTTAACCTAGCTATATCCAACCTTAATCTAGGTGTATCATCCTCATCCCTAAACCTAGCATTCCAAAATTTAACCTAAACCTAGCTATAACTGATTTAGCCTAAACCTAGCCTTATCCTAACCTTAAACCCAGTTTTCACCCTAAAATACAATGATACACATTATGGGGACTTGCATTTTGTCTGCAAAATGTGACTATGTAAATAGATTTGTGTCCCCACAACATGAGCAATACACATACACACACACTCATACACACACCCTCTAACACTCACGCACACATAAAAGAGCCCAACGTGACTGAGATTAACAGATCGTTTCAGTTTAATTGGTTCACCCAAAATATTTGTTGTTTTGAATAAATCACAAATAACACAACACTACATCTCAGAGTTCCTCTATCTGCTAAGCCTTCAGCTTCACAAACCAACAATGACATTTTGATAGAACTTTGCGATGCTCATCTGTGATGAGCATTCGGGCTGCAGACAGCCCATTATAGCAGGTGTGTTTAAAAAAAAAAAATCAGCAAACACACATACTAAACGCCTGACCTGCACTTCAACCGACTCCAATTTTAAAAAAGCAAACACCTTCACTGACGACTAAAAGCACCAAGTAAATGGCATTCAATAACCTTTCTTTGTGAATAGAGAGATGGTCGATTTGCCGGCGTCTCGTAAAAACCTTGTGGCTTTTTGGCTGAACATGACTGGCTGAGATGCAAGGGCTTTTTACATTTAAGAACAGAGCAGGAATCAAACGCACCATTTTCGGTTTCATGTGATAACAAGCAGAGGAAGCTGTTACAAGATTGTTGTGTTCGCTTTTTTATTCCTGAGCTGGGATACAAATACCATGACCTTTGGCCATTGTATCACACAGGAGGAAAGCGGCATGGGGAGTTCTATTAACTGGCTTCAAAGGCAGACTAGACACATTCCTTTTACTCTATTCAATATCTCTCGGAAGGCCTGTAACCTAATTTTCAACTTCATTTTGTTTTATTTCATTTAATGAAAAGCAACTCATTCCACCTTCCCCTGCCTTCAGCTGTTCTATATTATATGGCTTTGGTGTATTAGATATGTGACAACTGAATTAATGAAATGTGCTATTTGTATGTTAAAATAATAAGCACTTCCTTGTAATTTTGCCTTTTCATAAATGAGTGGAGTTAAAGGCCACTGAGTCATTTTTGTTCCTCACATCAATTTAATTACAGGGGTTGAAGGATACAGTTATCAAACCTGTGCGGGCTAATATAATCAGGCGGCGTGACAGCTGAAAAAGGTGAACGCAGGGGCTCGGCTGCCCTTTACTGCTGGCTGCTGGTCAGCGGGATTATCTCCCTTCGCCATTTCACTGCCAATTAAGCTGAGAGTCGTGGATTTGACTTGAGGCTCTGAGCATGGCAGCGGTGCTATAACGGCTGATTAATCTCTGACCAGGCAACCGTGTGCCACAGTAAGTGTGCTGGCAGGTGCCACCTCTTAATGGGCGGGTGCTGCAATCTGAATAGGCCCAGGGGGGACAGGGGAGGAAGAGAAACAGTTGTAATTAAAAAGATCTCTGTAGGAAATTAAACTCTGATTGATAAGGTCAACAAAAGGAGCTGTGATGAATACATCAGCATAATGAAAAGTAAACGCAGCAGGGACAGTTAGCCATTACTGCGACCAACAGGCAATTACAGCTACACAGTAAGCCGGGAGCTCATGCCAGCTCGGAGAGGCTCAGAGATGTCCATCAGCGGACCAACACGAATAACAGAGGAAACATCCCGGCCAAAGTCGAGGGACGTGTCTCAGCTCTCTTTTTTCTCTCCCCCCAGCCACTCCGTCGTTGCAGTGATCCGTGTGTTCTTTGAACCTTGGAGATCTTTGCAAACTTTAATCTTCTCTGCACTCAGTGCACTGGCTTAGTGCTTCACAGAGCAAACTGACAGGAACCAGCGGCCGGGAAAAGACTTTATTAAATATAAAAGCTTCTAAGTAGATTTCCGTCTAGATGTATTGAGTCCTAAGGTTCCGAACACCGATTTTGAGCTGAGATCAGCTCGACTAAAGGGCAACACATGTAGTCTGCACACTAATCAAACTAACACTTCCTTCTTGATTTTTATTTTGACTGCTAACTTATAAGGTTTACTACAGCAGCTACTGACACCAGCAGTGTCAGTTTATACACACGAAGGGCTTGCAAAATAAAACTTGCTGACAAACACTTACACTTACTCGTATTATGACATTTTATTACTTTTGGACTGTTGTCAAATGTAATGTTGTCAAATGGTCGCAGTTTGGTTAGGTTTAGGAAAAGATCATACTTTGGGTTAAAAAAAACAGTCTCATAACTTGAGTCACACGTCAAGTAATGCAGATGACATAAGTATCTCACTCATGTAACATCCATTACGTACAGTATCATACTTAACATATATTAAAAGGGGGAAAAAAGTTAATCTTGACTTTTGGTTGCAAATGTCTACAGTCTACTGACAGACAGTCCACTGTATGACCCAACCAACCAACCAACCAACCAACCAACCAGCCCTGACTCAGGCTTGTCTTGTTCTTTATACTAATGCAGTCGAGGAGCGCTTGACGTAGTGATGCTGGAGGGGTAACTACAGGGTCAAACTTAGAGGCATAGGGCCCCAGACCACACAGCTGATGTGTTAGAAGTTAGGATGGGCTTCCCAGTTTTATAAAACTTGACTTATGTAAGTCATTTCAAACTTGCAGCACAATATAACTAACAAAATAACTGATGACATCATCAGATTAGTGAGTTTGTTATTGTTGTATTGATTCCCCGTTGAACGACAGCATATCTTATGTATCTGATCAGACATGACAAGAAAGTGTCACAAGTATAATGCACTGAATAAAACGACACTTTTCGTATTTGAATCACATGTTGATGGATGAGATCAATGGTGGCACTGGAAAATAAACAGCTTTGCTAAAGTGGGATCTTGAAAACAGATGACGAGTGAATCTCAGCCCATTGCTCCATCGCACCGATGTTTGCGGTGTTAAACACAACGAGGAAACCAAAGGGACGATCAAACTACAACAGCTGCCAAGCTTAACAGATAAATACGACGAGGGCTTTTTGTTCCTGGATGGAATAAAAGCGAGTTCATTACTCAGTCAGAGCGATTGGCAAAAGAAACTGTGTTCCTGCCAGAACACCTGGGTCACACTGAGCCTCCCCACACCGGCCCCTCCTCCACAGACCCTCTCAGACAGCGATACCCTGACCTCTGCTGTGCTTGACGCAGAACACCCTCCGCCGCCTTCTCATCCCTTGAACAGTCTGTCTGGAGGACATGTGATGGAAACAAAACTCCACGCTTTCACACCCTCTAAACAACACCCTCATGTCCTCTGGCATGTAATTGAAAATCATGGACTTGGTCTGAAAATAATTCACCTGTCGCTGCCCGGTCGGCCTTTCTGTGGCTGTAATATTATGGACTTAGTTTCTTGAGATTATGAGCTGTTCGTCGCCCTGGGCAGAGTGAGATAAAGCAGGATCACACTGCTTTTTATTTTTTGTATTTATTTATTTTTTTAGGTTTGTTGAGAGTGGAATAACCTCACAATTCAGAGGCTGCCCTGCATTGCCCTAGGTGTGTGTGTGTTTGCGTGTGTGGCGTGTGTAGAACAGAGTATGTAAGCTTGTGTGTTGCACTGCTCTTGGGGCCTCTGTCAGGTTGTGCATTCTGGCCGTGATCCCAGTGGCTGGTGCCTGGTGTGTGTGTGTGTGGGAGTGTGAGTGTCAGTGCGTGTAGCAGGACCCCACTGCCTCTGAGCCTAGCAAATCCAAAGCAGACGCCGGCCTGTGAAACCACCGGGAGAGCGCCCCCGACCATGATAAATAAAACGAAGTCCGACTCAAAGGTTGGTAGGCGGGCGGGAAAAATTCATAAAGGTGCATTTATAGGTCTGCGGTGCACAGATTAAATGTAAACAAAGAGGAGGCAAGTGCAGCCACACAAATCAAAGTCTGGCTTTATTTGCACCTCAGTGAACAACGCGATTTTTTTTCTTTGACATTTCTCCCCCTTTCTGCCCCTCAACATTGTCCCTGCAGCAAAATGACAGAGCCCAGACAAAGGTCAGGCTTTTATCATGAGCTTGTTTTCCATCCACCTTGGCTGAAGTGCAAAGAGTCAGAGAGCATGAGCAAAGAGGAGCGGGAGAAAAAAGAGCGGAGAACGGGAAAAAAAAAGCACCACACAAACTCTCTGAGATGTTTCCTTTGTGTCGTTAAGTGACTGCAGCCGCGTCGCTGCATATGGGGCTCTGCTTTCAGATGGAGACTTATTAACCTGCAGAGATAGGGAAAAAAGGCTGACTGCACGGTCACTCTGCTGCTCCGCTACCCTCAGCTGCCCCTGGGGAGGAGCGAGGAAAACTGCAAGAGAGAGTGAGAGAGAGAAAGGGGGACGTAGGAGTGTTATGCATTAAGGTACAGAGCGAAAAAAAAAAGAGACAGAGAGAGAGAAAAAACTAAAAGCATCCATCCAAATGACCAAGAGTGGATGTATAGGAGCTGAAAATGCACTTTTAGTGCCATTACCCCCGGCTACCATGACCCCTCTTTATCAAATGGCTTCCCAGTCACAAATGTTCCCTCTGTGCATCATTCGAGAGCCATTATCATGGTCCATTATTGTATGTGTAATTTAGGATTTGGCATTTACAGCTTCCTGCTTTTCTGACACACACGCACATGCGCTGGGAGCATATCAAGAGATACACCTACGTAGCAAAGTATCGACAGACGTCAGGAGTCACAATAATAGTGGCCGTGCGCCGAACATTGATCGCCTCGATACAGCGTACAGTTTAACATAACTCGTTTCAGGACCAGTTTATCTGATGACCTCCGCAGTTTACTAATGAGTATTATTGCAGATATCACTTCTTACTGGATTAGATACTTCAATACTAATCCAGCAGCCTAAATCCATGTGAAAGACAGTAGTGTTTCTTTGTTGAATTGGCAATTTAATCTAATTTCATCATTGAGTTTGCAATATAGTGTTCATATTAGCAGATTAATGCTGGGGTGGGGGGGTGGGGGGGTATCCAATCACTAGCCCGACATTCTTTCCTCCACTCGATATCACTTTCATTCCACACTGTCGCTTGGAGCAGTTTGCACTGTTAGTAGAAAACAAATTGTTGAAATGATCAAGAATACTAGTTGACATGTCTTTAAGCAAATTGCAACAAACAGATCTGCTTTATAGTTTGAAATGGATTTGGGCTCTGGCCCCGGTCCAGAGTAACATCCTCATTGTTAATCCTGCTCGCTCTGTGGGCAGATTTGTAGCTTTTCCAACTGGAAAAAACAGCCGTCAGTAAGCTCAGTCAGAGGTTCAAGAGGCCCAGTTCCAGTTTGATGTGTGCTATTTGATTTCTAAATCAACATGTGTGACTCATTCGAGGTTTTCGTTTATTTTGCTGCTATATTGAAGTCAAATTGCAATGAATTTGGGGTTTTAAGCCCTGTGGAGTTGCAAACTTGCCGAACATTTGAAGTGAGGGCTCAGAAAAGTCCCTAAAAACAGCCCTCAAACACTTTTTTGATTTCATAGACTCCCTGAAAACTTGGTGTTTCACCTGGAGGTTTTTGGGGTTTTTTTGCACGATGTTGCAGTGCGGGCTTCAGCGATCTTCATGACCATCTCAGCCGGTGCTCTGAGTGCATGTTGTTTTTCAATCATTTTCACATACCGCCTGTGTTTTGTTTTATGGCCTCTTATGATTAGACTTAGTGGATTTATTCTTTACAGGTATTTAAGAGAAGGTTTCCATGTTGTAGATTTAGGCAATTAAAATCAGTCAGGTTTTGGATCATGGTCCAGATTCAATTACTTTATCAGCATTCTTTTTTTTTTATGTTACCTGGGACAAGAGCAGCAATGGCCACCCACAAACTAAATTTAAAACATATCTGGTCTAAGTTGAGGAGACATCTAGTTGAAGCTGACACAACACTAACAACACTCTGAACAGGGTGTAAGGCGCCAAACCCGAGAGAAATACTGTGTTTTTTGGGAGGTGGAACAGCCTTGAGCAGCTGTAACGGGGGACAGAGAAGGGGACCATGCACTCTGCAACCCATGTGTGCACAAAGTGCACATTTATAGTGCAGTAGAAGAAACAAAAGTATACAGACAAAAGTAAAGATGTAAGGCCACGGTTAAACATTGATTAGAACCCCTTCCACTCTCTCTCGCCACTCAGTAAGAGTCTCTTATATGCAGATGGCCTCAAGTGTGAGCCGTGTGTGTGTGTGTGTGTGTGTGTTGGTGAAAAAGGACTCAGCGTAAAAAGACGAGTTCTTAGGTCTTTTGATCCCCTCAGAATTTTGTTCTGGCCAGTTTATGTGATGCCTCGGGCCAGCTGTGAAACAGGGGGTTGAAAACACATTGAGCAAATAAAAGCATCCACGCTGTAATCCTTTTGGAACGGCCGCGCTTTTGAAGTGAAGGCCACCGTCTCATGGAACATGAGGCGCACTCTATGCACAATAATCTGGTTAAAAACCACGTGTGTGTGGCTTTATGTGCCTCACGCCGTACAGACGCTTGGCTTGACATCAAGCTGGATGACCTTGGGATTTTATTTTATCTACTTCTATAGATTCAGTCGACTTTTCAGAGTCCATATTTTACCTTTTTGCTCCTAATGATCCGTACATTCCTTTCACTTTTGGACGCTCTGTACCCTTTCATCGTTCACATACATCTAATCAAAAGCACTGCTTTTATCCGCTCAGTCGCTCTCTTCAATCTTAAACGCCTGTATACTGTATTTCTTCTCCCACACACACAGACACTTAGCGTGCCACATCACTTAGTCCCCAGCGCTCCTTAGAGTGTCCTCGTGATTCCTCCTGGCAGTCCATTCCATTTTGCCTCTCTCTATCTTTCTCATATCACTCTAAAAATCGAAGGCAAGTGGGCAAGGAGGTGTGATGAGAGGAAGAGAGTATTCCTACTGGGACTCTCTTTGGACTTCTGCTCAACACACACACACACACACACACACACACACACACACACACACAGACACACACACACACTGCTTTCAGCTCACTTCATCATGGGGAGCGTGTTACCTTTGGCAAAACGTGACAAATGTTTGCAAAAAGTGAGAGCAGCTTCTGTTCGTCATATGAGTGCTAACAATGACTTAACGTTCTCTTTCTTTCCCTGGGAGTGAATAAATAAAGACATCCGGTGATAGCAAATTAATATTTACTCTCATCTGAAAAACTTGGATAAACCAGATTAAACCAGCCTAATGCGTAGGGCCATTTTTAACTTATTCATTTGCAGGTCACGTGATGAAATTACTTTTTCATAGATGATTCTTCACTTCTGTCGGAAATGTTGAAATCAAGCTGCCATCCTTGTACTTTCAATGAAAAAGGGATGAGCACTCTTCTGCAGTCTGATTACGAAAGCTCTTTACAATTTTAACGCGGGACAATCTGTTTCAGAGTAACTTTTGATACTTTGTAAAATAATTTCAAAAGTGGATGAGCTCGCTGTTCAGTCAGCCGTTGGTATTGTCTTTGGAGCCTTGAGCGAATGAGAGTAGAGGTGGCTCAGAAACAAAATGAATCACTGAAGAGTCACTTCCTGTATCTGTGTTACATGGGTTTCACCACCGCCCTGCCTCTTCAGGAGACTAGCCACAGATCCCAAGACTATCATTTCCAATGGTAGAAGTGAACAAGCCAAGATTGTGACTTATTAGTTTACCCCATAGTCAACAAAATAAATATTAGACCCAACATATAACGAACAACACATTTCTGAAACTGCCCATGCCCACTCAGAACACAGGAAGTGTATACCATGTATGTGTTATCTGGAGTCTGGAGAGCCACTGAAGAGAGGGGTGAAGATGTGGAGGATACAGATTGGATCTGACTGAGAACACCAGGACAGGCCATGGTAGCAACCTGTCAAACAGGGATAAGCAAACCCTGTGTCATCCTCTATTTTTACTGTAAATGGGCCCATAATTTACAAAATGAACACCATGCTGTAATGAAGACAAAACTTGAAACTAGTGAGTGAGACCATAAACTCATTAGGAAACTGTTTACTGAGGTAATAAATTCAGGACTCAAGATTAATTTGACTGTCATTGTGTAACACAAGATTGTATTCCCTAAGCTACACACACAGAAGTGCCTGCACACACACACACACACACACACACACACACACACACACACACACTTGTTATGCATGAAAAAACAATAAAACTATACAGACTAACAAATAAATAAATAGTAATCAAGTCAAGAAAAAAAACTATCCATGGTGGAGTGTTGAAAGTTGAGATGTCTCACAGTCTGAGGCTCTGTAGCGTTGAGGAATGTTAGCCAGGCTCGGATTGGCCGGCGAACACCAGGAGAATTCCAAGTGGCCTGGCAAGCCAGAGTGTCAGGCAAGAGTTAGAAATGCTGAATTAAAAATGGGTGAATCAGAGAGCAACAATCAGCACCTACGGTCCCTCACGCCTGTTGGCCGTCAGCCCCTCACCTGCTTTAAAGGTCCCATATTATGAAAAACACGTTTTCTCTGGTCTCTACATATATAAGCTGGTCCTCCCTGAGCCTGCCAACTCCCAGAATGAGGAAAACAAGCGATTCCTGCATGGTCTCTGCAGCCCACCCACCGGTAAAACGGTGCTCCTACAGGCTGTTCAGATTCAGCTCCTTTCGTTTCGTAACGTTTCATTTTTTTACAACAACATGCCGGCTACGCTTCCTATAGTTAGTATGTGTGCGTTAACCACTTCACATCAGACTGCTTCAGTAACGAGGGTCAGTACAAAGCTGGCTTTGCCTCGACACTGACCCTCGTGAAAGGATCAGTTCCAACCATACGGGACCCAGCATCTGCACCCGAGCCACAGGTAAGTGTCGCCACGTTTTGATAGTACAGTTGCCTACGAGTTTTGGTGAAGTCAGCTGGAAATTGGCTAGTTAACTTAAATTAACTAGTTAGCTCTGCTGCGGTCTGCTATGCAATGGCGTTTGAAGTGAGTTTAATGTTAATAATATTACGAGGGAGCTTGGCTGTCACAGTAAAAAGTCTGGAAACGTGCAGACTGGAGACAGAGACGATGCGAACAGTGTCCAAGAATTTGGAGACTGTGTTAGAGACAAACACAGCTTTCGCTAGCTGTTAGCCATTAGCTACATGGCAGTAACTGTAACAACACATAGAACAAAGTAGCATTATTCAGACACACTAACCAAGCAATGCATATCGAATACAGTGTTTTTTGGACCTCTGACAGCTGTGTGAAATTGATGAAAAACAGTATAACAGGGACCTTTAAACGGATGACACAATCTTCTTTTGTGATCATACATGATTGGTCACATGCATGAACGAAAGAAAGAGACAAAAACGTGCTGAGTAGTGTCAAATCAAAAGGAAACGAGCCTGGAAGGGAAGTGCTGCTAAATGCTGCAAAATCAGAGATTCAAGTATCACAAGTAATGGACTTGATCAGTGTGTAAAAAAATGTTAAATCATACAGTAGCCCGATACAGATCTTATTCATGCAAGGGAAGCAGAAGATGCATATGCCTTGAAATAATGTGGAAAATAAAGAAGTATTCAACCTACTCTTTTCTGTCAGGTGGGATTTTCATCTACCTGAGCATCATGATGATACATTCCTGTCCAGTCAGAGCTCGAAAGTAAATTCCAGATGCAAAACAAACACTCCAAATATATGAATATGAATGGAAGTGCAATTGACTCACTGTTGAAACAGAATACACATGGCTGTTTTTAACTACTCTGGATGTTATTTTTTAAGCTAAATCTTAAAAATAATGAATGTGGAGAATGGCCTGGACTGTATGTTAGATTTCCAGCTTGATCCCAGTCTGCAGCAGATACTTCTGTATCGCTTGGCAGGTGGCAGCAGGGTGAACAGGCTGTGGCTGAGGTGGGTGGGCTCTGTGCAGACACCTCGCCTCACACCAGTATCACTGATGCTTGGTAGATGGGTGCTCTGGGCAATTTTAATCGGTTCACGGTGTCTCCCCCTCTTCTGTAAAAGTTGACAAGAACTTGGCACAGGAATGTTGCCTTCTTAAGTTCCCTTAAGAAGTAGAGCCCTTTCTCTGTGCAAACGAGTCTACATGTGTGCCTTTTTGCTTGCCTTTATCAGGGTGCAGCAATGGCGCACAGCACAAGATGGAGCGTCATCACGAATGAAAAGAGAGGCTTACATTTGAAGCTTAGTACCGGCAAAAATTTCTATAACACTGCCGGTCTCACAAAAGTCCTTCAAGTGATATCACTTGAGGCAAATTATTTGATTTTGTGCCTGCTGCCTCTGGAGCCACAGAACTCTTTTTCACATTTGCAGTGGAACTCCCCCAACAGCTCCAAACAGCCTTAATAAATTACGCACTCCGTTCAAACTAAACTGGGTTGAACTTGCTATTCACATAGCTGATGCAACAGCCTGCAGTGGCACTGGTCTGGCCTCAGCTCACATAGAACACTGAATTCCCTTATTATTTCTAGATTATCATTAAATAATCATCATTAACGGCGCTAAATCCCTGACATTGATCAGTAATTAAAAAAGTAAGCAAAGACCATGTTAAATAACTTGCATCAAGACAAAGAAAATGGACGGACCAAGAGACGTCGGATGGATTATTTTTATGGAAAAAAACAGAACGTTGATAAACAGAAACACAGCCCCCTGTTACTGCAGCCCAGGGTACACTGTGGAGCCCATGTTTACCTCTCTCATCATATAGCATGCTGCTCTGAATCTTTACACTCAAACCTTATGTTTGGAGAGTCCAGCGCATTTTCTTTTTTTTTTGTCTCCTTGGTTGAACCTGAAGAGCTGCAGTGCATGACCATGATGCCCTGTCTGTGAACTGTGGGAACAGAAAAAGGCCTGCAAGGCGGCGATGTACATGAAAAGGAAGGGTAATTCCAACACCCTTTAACCTCCACCATGTCTGCGGAGCATGAGCCCGATCACACACACCGGCTCACTTGAACACCGAAGTAGCAGCCAATCCGGCTTGGCAGCTGGTTATGCTCCAGACACGTCTGACATACTGACAGCTACGTTACCATCCGAGGGGGAGATGAAGGCCGCGGGAGAGTTATCACCTCCCAGAGGTCTGATCAAGGAGATGCGCATGAAGGCGCAGACTCACTTTGCAAGTATTTGAGTGGTTCTCTTATTGCTAAGCGTGTGTTCTTTTTTTT
>CAEMYA010000124.1:31010-51960 GCA_903131615.1 Diplodus sargus
GGATAGATTACCCCACCACCACCCCGTACACCCCCCCCATCACACACACACATATTTCTTCCCCTTCATTTTAAGACATCGCAGAGTTCATTACCTTTCCGTTGTCGTCCCAGTATCCATATTGTCTTCCACTTCATATTCTGCGGGCATCGACCAGGCAATATCCCGGCTGTACTACATTCGATTCCCCAAGGAGCCCGGATACAAGTTAGTCACTAGTTAAAGTAAACGATTTAGTCTAAGGTTGGGACGGTGCACCGAGTGGTTTACAGTTAGAGTTAAGTTATTACCGTGACGTAATGAGACAAATTCAGCCTCGGAGCATCACAGCAAAACAAGATCATTTTAAAGTAGTTTAGACAAACTTTCTGTAAAATCAGAACAACGATGCAGAACAATTACTTATTTTGCGTAATGGAGCCAGTCTACCCTGAATAGGCTTGCAACAGCGTGTTTTCTAGCCCACTCGGCTTTGATTTGCCCTTTCATTAGACATCGTCACACCGTCGCTGCAGTTTTAATCACCCGTAATCCTCGAACACCCAAACGAGTCGCAGTGACATGACATGACGGGCAAAACTTTGTTAGTTTGCATACTTAACTGCCATCCCTCTGACTGAACTTTTGTGAAAGCTGTTCATAAGCTTTGTTTGCTTTTGGTTTCGGCTGCCAACACCCCGCGAGCAAGCCAGCTCGTCAAGCATGTATTTACCTTAGAAGAGATGAGGCAAGACAGGTGGGGATGATCAGCTTCCTGGCTGATTAACTGCAATGTGATCTTACTTTCAAATGAGCTGAGCCTTAATTAATATGTAGGAGACTTAACAAATATGTGTGCTAAATTGTATGGCGGGGAAGTTAGTCTGGCGCGGGAGCGTCAAGGATTTCTGAAAGTCGCACATAAATGCTGGCTTGCCAGTTTTTGAAGAGGGCACGGGAGATATGTTATTCTGTACAAAAGACTGTGCCCGATGTTGTGATTGCGAGAAAAAGTCCCATCTCATCCCCTGGTGTTTTTTTTCGTCCATGAGGAAAACAAACACCTCATCTCTTTCCTTGATTTTTTCCTATGTGATTAGTCTTTTCTCTTGATTCCCCAGGCCCCCCCTACTCTCCCCTTCTTGCCCCTCCTCATCTTTAATATCTCTCTCTCTCTCTCAGTAGCCGTTCCACACTGTCAGCCAATTCCTGCCTATCTGCGGCCCAAAAGTGGCTGTGCTTGGCTGATTCCAGTGATAAGAGACTGAATGCCTGCTGTCCACAAAGGAGGGGGAGGAGAGAGAAGGGGTGGTGGAGGGGTGAGAACAGGGGGATGGCAAACAGAGAAAGATGGGGAAACTGAGAAAGGATACGAATAACAATTACTATTTTGGTATTACTTGTACGGAGCCGGCTGGGTTGGCATGTTTGGACCTAACTAGCAGGACACTTAGACACTTTTAGACTCACCTCAGCTGTATACACATTAAATGATGTCCCTGTAATGTGCAAAACAGCCACCATGAGCTACTTGACTTGTCAGAAAGGAGAACAGCTCCATAAAGAAAGCTTCTTTTTTTTTTTTCTTTCTTTTTCTCCACAGTCAAGGGCTGCTGATACTGTATCAGTAGAGGAAGATGAATCATTTGCATTTACATCAAATGGTGATGAGAGGAGTGGTAGAGGCAGTGTGGGAGAGAACGAGGGAGGGTTAAGGTCAAGTTGTACTTCATGGAGGAGACACTAATCTTCTCCGGGCGAAGAAAGGGAGCTACCCTGGAAAGAGCAGAGCTGGAGGAGGGGTGAGAATGGGGGAAGATGAACACAGCGGAACCGTATTTAACTGCAGGCACCGGTGCTGCGCCGGAGCTAGGTGTGGGAAGGAGGCGAAGATGGAAGCAGCTACAGGTCCCCTCTCTGTCTGTGTTGCTAACCAGCTTGACCACTGCAGGAGGATACTCTCAAGCCATGTCAACGCTAATGTGGATCAATCTGGAACCCCATATGCAATATACAGTTAACCCCTTCACAAATGTCATGTTAACAGTGTTTTTTTTTATCCCGGCAACTGGGCAGGATACTACAAGATTAGGGCGAAGGAAAACATTGTGGTTACAGTCATCAAAAAGGCAAACTTCAAGTGGGTCTTACATGTTCCAGACCCAATCACCACAACATCTCCACACCCTTGTCCACTTCACTAATAGGCTGGCACTAAATGGTAAAAAAAATCATAAAAAACTGTACAACTGTTACCTGTAACTTAATCAAAGCATACAACTGAACTATTAAATGCTTCTTAGAAGTGATAGATGCTCCTGAGCTTTTGCATCACGAACCTCACTAAACTAGTCATTTAGCGGGTAATGTTGCAAATGTCAAGAGTTTTCCTCATTTTATTCTCCTCTACATTTGTGTAACTTTGTGAAAGCCCCAGTTTCTTTCAGACTTGTTCTGAATAAGTCTGAAGGACGCTCACTCTAATGTAGACAGGAGGAGCACTTCGTCCACTTCGCAGCCTTTTTATTTGTCTCCGTGTTACTTCTGTACAGTGGGTCAAAAACTGATCTGAACCTCTCTGGCAAGGGTTGAGGCATCATCACCGATGTCTGTAATAGGATTAGGTTCCTCTGTCATCAGCTTGACTGCATGCCAGTGATTCGGATGTTCGGGTCTTCTGCATGATGTCATTTCAAATCGCTCGCCACCCATACTAATTTTCCTTGATAAATACTGACAGAGGTTCAAATTTGAATATGATTTTACATAATTCTGTGACTCTCTTTGCAATGCGGTATCACCGTTTTCCTCCTGCCAGCAGCTGCTGTGCTGAATTATGATGTATATGCTTCCCCTGTCCGCCGTACATGGTGTATTTTCAGCTGTATTCACTTCAGAGAGCATTCGCCAAAGCCTTAGGTTGTGAGAGGGGGGAAAAAAGG
This sequence comes from Diplodus sargus, assembly GCA_903131615.1. Classification (NCBI taxonomy): domain Eukaryota; kingdom Metazoa; phylum Chordata; class Actinopteri; order Spariformes; family Sparidae; genus Diplodus; species Diplodus sargus. The sequence goes on from CAEMYA010000124.1 coordinate 33,932, forward strand.
CCAGCTTACAGTGGGCTGGAAGCTAAACCAAAGAGAAAATAAACATGGTTTTCAAATGTATCCACGTCACAGTGAACATGGTCGAAGTCTTGAAAGAGATTAAGCTGTCGGTCTGAAGTGCAGCCCTGAGTTTGCCTCCCCTGTGTTGGTTGCAAGCACATGGTTTACTACAAGGTTTGAACACAACCTCTGGTGGAGCAGAGATCATAGACACACACACACACACGCGGGCACACAGTCTTAGAGAAAACAGACCAGTGTGCATGCTGTGAGCAATCTGTGCCCTTTGCTGTACGTTTCCCGCTGTGCTACACAGAGACCCGTGCTCTTTTCCCTCGCCATGTCCCTCAGTGCTAGCACATCGTGATCTCTTTAATGGCTGCCAAGAGATCAGACCCGTATTTATCAGACAGACTGCGGAATAAACAGCATCGATTGTCTTTACTGAGTGTTTGAGGATCAAATCCTCGGCCGCAGTGACAGATTTCTGCAAATTGGAAACTTAAATCTCCTATTAAACGTTCCCCCGCTGAGAAACAAGCAGACAGCGTGCAACAGTTAATGCTGCTATAAGGTAGTGATTATGTTGCCCTAGTTAGCCGAACGGACTGAAAATTCATCAATGGGCCTTTGTTTTTCAGGCTGAAAATGCTAATTCAGACAAAAGTATGCCTGCTGATGCACAGAGCTGCAAAGAAGAAAAAAAAATCATCAGAAGAAGAAAAATAAAGAGGGAAAGCCTGAATCATTTCTTCTAATGATTTGGCAGCGGCAAAAACACACAATCTGTCTATCCAATCCTAAGATACATCGTTATTGTCGTGTATAAATTCTCTCTGCCGCGAACCTTTTCTTGTGTGTGATAATGCGGGGTCAGAGCTCATGATTCGATTCATTAGAGATCAGTCACACTACGTATGGAGCAATCGTTTCCATGTTATTGTTATGGAAAATACGCGTGGAGCCCCGTGCGACGGCCCCCGTGATCGACATCGCCATGGTGACAGCAACCAGAAGCGAGGAAAGGAACGAGAGTGATTTACCTCTTTAATTGCAGGAAGAAAAAAAAAGCCTGTGCATTCATCCTCCTCTGCCTACACATCCTGCTCCTCACAGTCATCAAGTTTGCAAATGTATACATGCACTTCATTGTATGCTGTACACCTTGAATAATGAATATTACATTCATTCAATAATGTATAGTGAATGAATGTATGCACAGATAATGAATAACACATCGATCAACGCAGGGGGAAACGCTGATTGGTGCAAACCATGTGTAAGGATGGGACGACCTTGTGACCGTGCCAGGAGACACCAGGGCGGCTAACACAACTGGAGAGCTGCGCCCGCACCCTCAGCAGGAAGTTCAACACAATTTCGGTGACTGTTGGGCTCCGTCAGTGTTGTCACTGGTTTACGGTATACGGTATAATGGAGGGTTTTAGCAGACCGTTTAGAGGTGAAGGCAGTGCTTAAGTTGTAAATCAAGAGGTTCTGGAACACAGACAGGGTGCTGCTCCGGGCGGGTAAGTGGGAGCCAAAAAGTCATGGAACACAAATATCTGCAGTACCTGGAGCACATTGTACAACACCTGGGGACTGGTAGTTAACATCAGACATTGTGTGTTAAAAAATGCCCATGATTTATTTCCATTTACTTAACAAAGCATTCACAATAACTCAGTAGGGAGTAACAGCTGAATAACTTTGCACAAGCTTTCCCCCTCTTCTGCTTTACCTGTCCCTTCACCTCCCTGTCGACTCGGCTTCCCTCTGTTTGTCCTCTGCTACAATGGGGGGGCAATGGAATTAGAAAAAAAGCAGCAGGCTGAGAAACCAAACTAAGTGACACGTGTTCTGTCTGTCCGTCTGATCGATCGCCTCCGATCCAATTTCAGAACTGTGGACGGCGTTGCACCTACGCACACAAGCACGCACATCTTACCTCAACCCTACTCTTTTCATCATTTCACAGCACCAGCACCTGCTTGTGGGGTTGTCAGTGATCGTATGCCAAAATATTTAGACGCTGAAAAGCACTAAACCACCGGCAGCTCAGCTCATGTTTTGTGCACAGAACTCACAGCTTTAATTAGGCTTCAGGCTTCACTGTGTGACATGACCGCTCCCTCCATCTCTATTTAAAGCACATAAATGCCTGCAATGTAGGCAAACAAGGGAAATGAAAGGAAAGGATAGTCGCCACTTAAAAATGCAAAACATGTATTTGACAGTGACAAAGGAGGTGCCAGATCCTAAGAAATAGGCACCTGTTCCGGCTGGATCTGGCACAAATGAAGCCCCGGGTGCGGGTGAGATTCACCAGTTGATCTAACCCTCCAGCTCAAAGCAACGGTCATGATCTTTGGATGTGGCTCACAGTGAGAAACCGTGCCTGGAGCTCAGACTTCTGGAGGGAGCTAGAAGTAGAACCACTCGTTTGTGTCGAGAGGAGCCTGTTGAGAAAGCACCAGCATCTGATCAGGATGCTTCCGAGGCGCCTTCTTCTGGAGGTCTTTCTAGACAGATCAAAGTAGCAAGAGACCCTGCAGATGAAGACTGAGGCTGAGTTCTCTCATTTTCATTAAGCTGTTGCCTATCAGCCAATTAGGTTGTAACTAATCAATTAAAATCCAATCATTGTCGTGCGCCATAACCAATCAGCTTCATGATGGAAGGTCTAAACATCAGCGCGGCATCTCCGCCTGCTTCTGGAGAGATAAAAGAATAAGGGAGGGCGAGGAAAAAGAAGAGGAGAAAACAGAGAGGTCGCTCCCAAGGACTAGCAAAATGCAGCCAGGCTAATGACAGAAGATAAGAATCAAGGCTAAAAACAACCTTGATGAATATGGTAATGGAGGTACACACACAGGCTGTAGCTATTTCTCCCTCATGTGCTTGATACACTATTTTCAGAATTGCATTTTCCTCGATTTTCACTCTCACCTCATTTCCAAGATGTAATGCCGTCCAAATGTTTCAGTAGCGTAGTACATTTAGGGTGGGCTTATGGTTTTAGCAAGTGCGCTAAAGATTAGAGGTTTTAGTGGGACACTGATCCCCAACATGCACACTCATACGGCGAGACACTCTGAGGAAACGTATCAGCCGAACGTCTGAAATGTAAAGTAGAAAGGAAAACAAAAAAGGAACGAAAAACACAAAGAAAGTAAAGATGAAAAGAGTTCACGGAGAAACAACTTTGCCATTGTTCTCCCCGCTCATCGCGCGGAGGCCGGCTCGGAGCCAGGCTGCTTTGATTGTTCTTAACGAGATTAACGTTTCGAGGAACTCTAATGAGGATGCGCTGGTAATGAAGGCAGATCAGATAAGAGAAATGCGGGGAAGATTAAAAAGGAGGGAATTAAAGGGGGGAAAAGTTGGGGCGGAAGGAAAGGGCGCATGTAGAAAAAATGTGTTTTGGGTTTGCAGCTCCGTCTATGAGCCAAAAATATGTGTTTTTGGTGTTGATAATGATAAGCCAAGGGTAGTGGTGCACTTCAGGATGCTCCATCTTTGCTTTCAAAGCATTTCATTATATTTCGGTGAGAATCTGTCAAAGCGGGATGCTGTGAAGTGTTAATCCTAAAAGTAGCGTGTGTGTGTGCGCGTGTGTATGGATATATGTGTGTGTGTGTGTGTGTGTGTGTGTGTGTGTGTGTGTGTGTGTGTGTCATTAGACCCGGTGAGAGAGTCTATTAGGTAGGTAGGAGTTGTGAAGGTAATCCCCTTGATACCTCTGCTGCAGAACCACATCACTTTCTCTCTCTCTCTCCACATCCCTCTATCATTTTGTCTTATCACTGCAGCGGCCTAATGATGATGAAGCTGTGGACTCAGCAAAGGAGTCAGTCAGAGCATTACCTATGTTGCACACACACACACACACACACACACACACACACACACACACACACATCCCGTGTAATGGTTCTGGGGTGAGGCAGTGGGTTTTATGCTTTTGCTATCAGCACTGCCTAATAGCTCAGTTAGAGCAGCAGTGATTGGTACGGTGTGTAATTCGTGGTTGGGTGTCTTTTGTGTGGTCGGAGTGTGTGATGATTCCTGCAGCATTTTGCTCTGATAGGCCTATAACTGGCTGAGCCTCAGAGCTACCGTGCTGTGTTGAAACGTAGTGTACTCAAACGGCAGCGGCTACACTAATAAATACATGTACCACTTAGAATCAATTCATCCCCAGATGAGGAGGCAGGAAAGAAGCTGCACTTAGGCAGAGTTGTCAGGTGAGGTGAGGTTTGATGCAGAAAGGGCCGCTGTCAGACAGTGCAGAGATAGACTCAACACGGGGCGAAGTGTGTTGTGTGTTTATCCGCGTGTTTCTGTTTTGTTTAACTTGCAAGCCAATATAGGAGAAGTGGGACAAAGGATTCCCTTTCATCAGCCGATAGCTGCATCCAAGGCCAGCCGCTTTCAACGGCGCACAGAAAGAGTGACACTGTGACAATGAACCCTCAGCAAAACAGTATAAAAGACCATACTGGAGGTGTGTGAGTGAGGTTTAAAATGTGTTGTTAATGGACCACATCTTTTAGATTATTACTATTATGGTTAATTTAATTTCAATCAATTATTTTAAAGTTGAATTCCATAATAAAAAGTGTTATAATACAACAAGTGCATTGACCCTGAGGCTGTTTCGCACATTAACCCAAAGCATATACTGCAGAATAAGACTCAGCTTGACTGGGCATATGCAAGCATGCAAGGATTTAAAGATTTCCAGTGGCTGTCAGTGCACAAGCACACAGTGAGCACATTATCCTTCCAAAGTTTGTAATCGCCCTTATTATTTGGGTTCTTTCCTTCAATAATGGCTATTACACCAATTGCATCCTTTACATTTCAATTTGCTCCAACAGTGAAAACCACTGGCCTTATATATTTCATTTTGTTATAACCTGATATTTCTGTTTGAGGTTTTAAGAATAGCTTTGCTAAAGCAGGGCTGTTAATTAAAAATGACCGCTGACCGCTCTTTAAATTGGTCTTGTGGAGCCACTGTACAGATAGTTTCTGCTCAGCACATTAAAACAAATATTCCTTATGTTTGAGCAAGCCCTTACAACAAGTTTCTACAACAGCTAAACAAAAACAAAATAAATATAGTAATCCTCTCATCCATCTGACTGGAATAAGTCAAGCTAAAAGACCAAGCTGGAGGTTTAAGAGTGAGGCTGGAAATGGGTTGTTAATGGACCACATCGTTTACATTGTTATTATCATGGTTAATTAATCTCAATCAGTTTCCAAACTTACTTATCCAAACTTTAATTCCATAGTTAAAAGTATTATAATACAATAAGTGTATTGATCCTGAGGCTGTGTCGTGGCAGGGGATTTTGATCATTTTAACCATAATGTAAACATTTAAAAGCATTATGTATATACTGTTTCTATTATGTCTTTATACAGCATAAAGTATACTGTACATATACTGTATGTATACAAATAGTGCAGACTACTTACCAGACTTAAAGAGGGCAGGTGCAGGAAGTGATTGGTGGCTTGGTCAGCAGTTCATGCAACGCAACTGGGTGTCGCCCCAGACGTGAACCATGGAGATATCAAGTTGTACCACGTCCAAACAATCCTGCACGGCTGAATGGTTTGTGCTGTGGTGGGCTGTGTAACTTTTGGGAACTCAGCCATCCACTTCTGTATGCACACTAAGCTGCCCTTCATTACAAGACAAGTGGGTTGGCTGAAGCCAGAAGAGGCCAGCCAGAACCACCACCACCTCCAGTATGGGAGGGTGTTGCAACACATCAGCGCTCACAAAGAACAAACAGGAAGATCCTCAAATTAAACTTGCAACGCTGCGGGCCTGACTCACAGCTCGTGGGCATGTTTGGTGGAGGGTAGGCTATTTCTTCAAAGTTCCTGCAGCAGCTTCACTGCATAACTCTCGATATAGATGAGAACTTAAACCTGAAATCTCACAACAAGGACAACAACAGCTACTCTATCATATGTTAAAGGAGTTGGCTCAGCTTGAGAATTGTTACAGTTTAGATATCAAGTCAGTTCAACTTTATTAATGTAGCCCCCTTATATCCTACGTCAGAGCGAAAGTAAAGTGTATGTCATATTAGGACTGTTGGTTCACACACAGCTTTTGCACATTCTGCCAATCAGCGCCTGATGACAAACCCTGGTCTTCGCTGCCAGATGATTTTGGCAGCTCATTGCAGTATATTGTCCACACAGCTAGCTGTGGCATTCTCTTAAGCTGCTTGTCGTTTTGGAGTGAAACTATTTTTTTTATCTTTAACTTCAACTTCCAACTGTTTCTCCTCCGTCCCTTCAGTGAGCGATCACTCTCTGGATCAGTGTTCAGTCGCCAGCCAACTGTCTCTGGAGCCTCCAAGAGTCACTCTCTAGAGTGTTCGAGTTCCCCCACTCTGCACCTTCGTCGGAGCCGCCAGCCTGAGCCGGAGCTCTCCACTACCAGACTTCTCATTCAGCCCCCTGTTCTGGTGTCCGCTTTTGGGTCCTCAAGCAATCCTACTGCTGATTGTAACAGTGTAAAGATAGGATGCTGAGAAAGTATAACAGAGTTCATCCAGTGAAGCGTAAAATATAAAACTTTGCAAAGTCATTTCTCCATATCAGGACTGATCTAAACATGTCTTTGAGTTGATCACCACTCCCTGCTGTAACCACTGAGTCCTCCTCTCTGGTTTTCTGAAATCTCAGATTGTTTTGTCCACTAAATAAGGCCTGAGTGAGTCTGCTTTTTTACCTTTGTCTCTGTGCATGCGTATTCATTTTTTGTCTGGAAGAACAGACACAAGAGAAAGACAGAGCACGCACCCAAGAGCCTGCTCATGTAATGGAAGTAGTGAAATTACCACTGGCCCTGCCCTCCCAATGATGTTCATTTGATTTGCGTAATGTGACAAAGTCCTGGTAAATCACCGTGTGCTACAAGCAGTACCACATTAATGACTCCATAACTTAAAGGGGACCCGGCACCTATTCTAAGCTCCTTCCACCTGCACACATACATTAACTTTCAGTTATTTAGCACGAGTCCTCCACCAAGGACAAAAGACTCTCTCATCAAAAAATCATCTCCCAAAAGCCAGGAGGACAGAAAGCAGTGATGAGGTAGAGGAAGAGAAAGAGACTTTAAATCTAAATTTTAAACACGTGTTAACAGGGCTAGGGGTTACGGGAGAGGATCGGGCCACTGTATTTTCTCACTTTTTTGTTACAGAATTCAAAGTTTAGAGTCAGTCTGACTTGAGCTGGACTCTGAAAAAAAGCCAGATTTTCTTTTCTTTTTACAGTGGCCCTAATCCTCTTCCCTTTGGGGACTACTACTGCACATGTGAAAAAAAGTAGTCTGAAGCCTTTTGTGGCTCCAGAGGGGGCTGACATGTAAGAAAGAAAAAAAGAATAATGAGATGGAAAGAAAATAAAGAATAATGCATGGCATGGTTCTGCTGTATCGATCCTTTTTTTTTTCTTTTGCTGTCAATAATGAGTCTAACAGTGCTATAGGAGCACAATGCTCGGCCACTGAACTGTTTTTCAAAAAAACAGCGTCCTATGGAGCAACAAGCAGCTTCATACCATGTTTTGGCCACATATGCAGCAGTACTGGAGTGAGTAAGTGGAGCTACCCTTTTACGGCAGTCTAATGTTTGCGCCTGCTTTTTTTCCTATATATCACAGCCTGCGGGTATGTGCTCCATGCGTCTACGCTGCTCGCTGTGCAAGTATCCCCCGCAGCAGATGGATAAGTACGCATGAGCTCGTGCAACAGCTAATGAAAACAGATTTAGACCAGACAGGCACACACACACACACACACACACACAGACACATCCGGTAAACTCAAACACATAAACAAACGCACGGCGTAAAAACCTGCTCAGGCGCCACCATTGTCTCCCATTAAGAGCTATGAAATCTCATTAATGTGCATTAGTGTGTTTGAGAGGGGATTTGGGTGGTGAGAAGATTGAATTAGGACCGAGCTTGGCTCCCCTCAAAACAATTATTTGTCTTCCATCAGCCTACTAAAAGGTAGCAGCCAGTGAAGATTACAGTGCGAGGAGAACACTGACGGCAGCACGTCACTTTTTGTGCCTGTACTCTTTAAGCAGGGGACGGTGGCGGCGTGCGCCATCCTGCAGCCGTTCTTAGCGCGCTCACGAGGTGGCAACACAGCGGACGTTAGATCACATTTGGGGAATGAAACCCGCAGTTATGCCTCTGCTTCCCATCCGTGTCCTCTGCCCTTTCCCTCCTGCTCCGTGTGTGTGTGAGAGAGTGTGTGTTCTGTGTCCACAGGTTTCCAGCGCTCGCAAATCGGAAACTCCGTCGCCTCAGGCCTAGGGGAGTCTTGCTTGGTCAAACTCTGCACTATGTGTTGACTTAAGTAGCTCGACATATAGTCCAGCTCTCAGCTCTGGCAGAGGAGTGTGTGAGTGTGCAAGTGTGTGTGATGGGGAAAAAAAAAAGTATCAATGTATTTCGTTCTGTAGATAACTCAGTCTGCAAATAATCAGAAAACAAAAGTCAGGACTCCTTCAAATTTCTGCTTGTCTGCAAAAATATATATCTTTGTGTGTGTGTGTGTGTGTGTGCGCGTGTGTGTGTGTGCATGTGCGTGTGTGAGCATGCATGTGTCCAGGCCTCCTATTGGAAGCTGGAGACCTATGGTAAAGCAGCAGGAGCAGCATGGTTCCGTAACAATAAGTCAGAGTCATGACACACAAGCCTCTTCAAATGCCACAAGAAGGATATTTTGCAACATGCAGCAAACTTCACTTCTGTCCTGAAGGACACACACACACACACAAATACACACAGACACGTACACACTCTTAGTTAGAGAAAGGGGCGATTCGGATGGAGGTGAGACGGTGACCGAAGACAGACAGAGAGAAGGTCACGTTCTCAGAGAGAGCAGGCGGCGGAGAATGAGGTGTGACAGAAAATGGGGGAGAATGAATAGGGGCGAATCCAGAAGGAGAAGAAGAATAAGAGGTCAGGAAACAGTCGGAGAGGAAGCGCCAAGAGCCAGCAGACAAGTTTTGATGACTTCACTTAGCACAGCAGGGATGAAGAGAGCAAGAACTTAAGCGTCAAAATGAGGGCCCGGTAAAGAAAAGGCCACACTCAATCCCCATTCAGCCTCAGCGTCATGTGAACAAATGATTACATGAGCGCCCGTGGGCAAGCATCGGAGGATTCCAGTGCCATTTTCATTTGAAATGTAAAAAAAAAAAGGAGCACATCCGGTCCGTGCCCCCGCCGACCTTTTTTTTGCCCCACTGCTGCGCAATCCACGAGAGAGAGAAACATGACAAAGGACGTCAGGTAAACATTTCAAAGAGGTTTCTTTTGACGGCTTTCTCTACCAGGACAATGGCGCCGTAACGGCCCACTCTGCAGGCGTCTCTCGAGCAGCTGGAGAAAAAAGAAAAGGCAGCGCGACGAGCGTGCTCATGTTGAATAGATGTTGATACAACAGCCCACATCAGAGCCGAAAACTCTCGCAACTGTAACGCAGAAATGAGCCCATTTCCTAATTGCTTCTCCGCTCAAATCGGTTTCAAAAGCTGTTTGTGGAATCTCTACCTCGGCCACCTCCTGCGCGGCATCCTTCCTGAATGCACGCTGGGGTTTCTTATTTTTTTTCTCAGCTGCTTCTATATTGCATACATATAATTTAGAGACAGATAATAAGTTTGTGAGTAATGGGACGATGTGTTTTGCAGATGGTTTATGCTGTTACGCTGCCAGATAAGTTGATTTGCATTTCTATGGCAACGCGCGGGGAGTCGACTGATTTCAACGCTCATCTCAGTTCACCAGCAAGCCTTGAACTGAGCTGAGAAGTGAATGTGCGGTGCTTTAACGCGCGCGTGTGTGTGTGTGTCAATAGACTGTATATTGTTAAAGTGTTTTTCACTATCTCGATCTGCTGTGCACTTGCATTACTCCCACATCAATTACAAGCCCAAATATTGATTCATTCAGCACAAATGAGGAAAATGAATCCATTTGGGTATTATGAAGATGCTCTGATTTGATTATGCCAAAGAATCAAGAATGCCATTAATGAGGATTTGCTCTGTTTTTACGCATAGCTAATGGCAGCTTTCAATCTGCTCTGTCTGCACACGGAGAGGAAAAGACAGAATCGGAGGGAAATAAAATGAGCACCGGCGTCTGCTGATGCTATCGCTCCTCCAAAATAAAAGGCACGATCAAATCAAGTTCAGACAAAACCTTGATCGCTCAACGCCACTGATAAAGAATGAGCCGACCCCCGTCTTTGGCGATGTTCATATAACTATAATTAGCTAAAATTACCCACAACAACAGAGCGACTTTTTGGATAAAATGGCCATTTGCGCTTTTATGAGGCATGTGATCTCAGTGCCAGTGCATGCAATTATAGTTTCCCTTATGAGGCATAGACAGTTATTGTTATTCACACTCGCACACCGCATATTCTACTGTACCCTCTCTGCATCACTGACTCGTGAAATCGACTCATCAGTAATAGGTAGGTACAGAGAAGGAGAGGGAGAGAATGGAAGCGCTGAGGGAGAGAGAGGTAAAATAATGCGCCGAAAGACAGAGGAGTGATGAAAATAAAAGAAATAGAGGCGGAGTGAGGGGCTTTTTTTCGATGAATTCCCGGTGAGCTGGCTGATAATGCAGCTTATTATGATGCTCGCTTCCTTTTATGAAATCAAGTTGTACTACAGGCTGCAGGATAAAGGCTGAGGTACAAAGAGAAAGAGAGAGGGCCATGCCTGAGACGTTGCGGAGCATGTGAAGGATGGTATCGGAGGCCAGGTATTGATCACGGTACGCATCAGCTCAGCTCTAGAGAGTTGATCAGATGCCTTGGAAGAGGCACACACACACACACACACACACACACATACTCACACAAAGCTAGTGGTAGTCAATAGTGAGGTTTCAGTCAGCGTGCTAATGCAGTGCGGTCCTAGTGCAGGTCTGGATTAGGAATGCATTCTGCCAGACAGCATGGACTCAGGGAATGCTGTGAAATTAGCAGATATATGTAGAGGTTTGATTTATCCACTAAGAAACTGAAGTGTGACAAATCCACTGTCGGACACGTCACTCAAGGCTTTTTTACGAAATATCATGCAACTTAAAGCTCCTAAAAAGCTGGTTTCTGATCCACCAAGTTAGCAAGATTAAAGACTAAATTTCAAGAAAGACTTAACTGGTTATGTTTTATGTTCATTAACTTAATGCTTAATCACACAGTTTGTAATTTCTGCCGTTCGTGGTCTCTCATTCAAAGCAAAAGACCTAAGTTGCGTGGGATCACACAAGTTGCCATCTTCATTGTTAAACAACCACCATTGCCGATGAAGAAACATCGAACAAGACTGAAATGTTCGTGGACTATGTTTTAAATTTGATTCATGTTGATTTTACTCTTTCATCCTCACCCCTCAATCTCTAGCTCTCCCATAAGTTGTGGCAACAGGCGACCAAATGAAACACACAGTTGTCTTGCGAAAACTTGTGGATTTCTCCGGGTTTGTACATTGTGGGGAACAGTTTGGATAATGTTAGTACACATCTCAACAAATCTCTATATAACAAAGGTCTAGTGACTTTTTGACATTTTAAGCAAATGTGTTACATAGCATATCTCTGTCTGACTGGTGTAGCAACACACCTTCTTCCAACTAGTCTGAATGTACTCTGTATGAGGTGAACTACTGTTCGCTCAGACATATCATCTATTAAAGTAATGCAAGGTGTAAAAGAAACATTATTATCTTTCTACTGCACTATTTCAGAGTCAGCCTGACCACCAAGATCTCAGATGTTCACTGCAGTGTACCCTGCGCCCTAAATGTACACCAGTGACCTCCACCACCCCTTCCATTTTACATGTTCGAAGCAGCAAACAAACACAGACACAAACGCTCTGTGCCTCCAGAGCTCTTTTCTCCTTTCAGTTACTCTTGGTGTGGGATGTCAATTTCCTTTTCATTTCTCCTCCATCACAACAGCTTAGGGCAATCTCAGTGAATACCATTTGATTGAAGGGGTGTAATCAAGCAAAGAATTGCTGATTGTACTGTTTCCCTGCATGTCAGCATTGGAAATGCATATACAACAATTGAGAGTGATTGAGATTCTATAATGTACAATTGCTGCCTTAGGAGCAAGACGGCATTTCTGCTTAGCTCGGTCCTTTGAAGGAGATTTAATCATCAGTTGTAGATGGTTTTGTGCAGTTTGTGCAGTCACAGTTTGGATCAGACTTTTTTTTAATAAGCTCTGCTTCAGCTGTATAAAATATCACAAGAAAACATACTGTAGCTTTCTGTATTACTTTCAACATGAAATTTCTCTTAATTTTCTTCCTTAAGTTACGTAACCTTTCTCACAGTCTGTCCAGCTCTCATGTCTCCATTCCTTTCTTTCCCCTCATCATCACCACTAACAGGTCATGTTTTCACCTGAGTCCGATGGCTGCTTGGTTCGTTAGTTGGTTGGTTTGACAGATACAGGAGTCTGACTTTCTTAAACACTGCGAGATACAGCGTTTCTCAACATGTATGTTTGATTCATGATTTCTCAGTGAATAAAGCATGTATTCTGATGACAAAATCAGGTGTATTTATGTGGCAGGTATCTATGAGTGAGTATAACTTGACACAGATCTTAGATCTGCTGAGCTTAAATCAAGGTTAAGCAGTTATGGGTGGTTTAAGATTTGGACTGATACTGGGCTTTGCGATTGGATTAAGCTTGATAGAGCTGAGGGGGACTGTTGGGCATTGGCAAAGGTATGCGCTCTACTGAGCCTCATTCATTCATCCTGCACTCATCTTCCCACTAGCCCCCCCTTATGAAATACAGTGTTCAACAATACAATTCACTTCTTTGCAGAAGAATGGCAACCAGTCGAGTCAAATCAGTACAGCATAAGTCCATAATTCTCACTTTCTCCATCTCATCTGCTTTAATCAGACTCAGAAATAAGATAAAGGAAGCAAACGAGCTGAGAGGTGATCCATCCCAATGGTGCCCTAATGACCATGTGGGCACACGGACAATACATGCACAAGCTGCTGATGATGCGCATTAAAAAGCTATAAATTAAATCCCTGCAGGATTCCTCATCTACCCATAGTAAATGTCACATATCCATGACAATGCTCGAGTTCGGCAGTGACCAAGAGCCCTGTCTGCATTGTCCTGATTGATAAGTGGCCATGCATGTGTGTGTGTGTGTGTGTGTGTGTGTGGGAGAAGCATTGCACGTGTGTGAGTGTCTATGGACGAGCAAGAGAAGGTGGGTTAGAGAGTGGTCATCCATCAGCCCCAGGACAGGGCTGTGGATGGTGATTATAGCAGGGTGGGATCAGCTCCCCTGATTGATCTACCTCTCTCCTTCCCAGGTCACAGTTCATGAATGACCTTTTTACACTTTTCACTGGCAAAGATCCGCCCCCAGAGCCACAAATCTACAGTGTGTGTCCAACTCTGTATTAGTATTGGCGTGCATGTGTGTGTGTGTGTGTGTGTGTTTGCCTTGGTGTGCCAGACTTTTTCTTCACCCAGATTTCCGGTGGTGCTAAATAATTCAGCGACACTGCTCTCTGCTCTGGAAATATTAGATGAAATATTGAAATGTTGAAATTGCAACACGGAGCAGTGAAATCATGGCACAAACAAGAGGGGGGCAGAGACGAGATGACACAGAGAGGAGAGGAGAGGAGAGGAGAGGAGAGGGGAAGAGAGGAGGAGCGAGCGTGAGACGAGAGAAAATGCTTTCAACAATGTGTGCTTTCGGAAATCCTCGCTTGTGAAGAAAAACAGGATAAAATAGACGACAGCGAGAATATAAAGCGACAGCTTATTGTTTGCTTGCGCACGCATACATTTGAATATGTAATAAGCAAACATGCGAATGGTGTTTGCCATGCGGCCTCGTTCTGGGGGCCCTGTGAAAAGGAGATGATACATAAATTGCACATAAATGAATACAATGTGTTCTGATAATTCAGCTGTAGCCATTAATGCTGTTAATTGCTTATTATGTTATCTATTGTAAACTGTTATGGATGTGCGCTCCAGCATTGCGCTGGCCTTTGAATTTCATTTCCCTTGAAATAATAAATGCGATCATGTTGTGTGTTATTATTATCCCCTCATGGTTGTTGCCTAAAGCAACGTGCCGTTAGTATTTTTGCGGTGTAATACTTATCAAAAATTCCTGTTTCGGCTTTGCTGGAGCCTTCCGAGCGTCACGGGAGATTTCGGGATGATTTGGATGAAACTGTAAAGCCGCTCGGCCTCTTTGATCTCCCCTCGCTCCGTCCTCATCAGTCTCTTTGTTTATCCCCCTCTAAATCAGTCTCCAGTCTCTTGGCCTGCCTCTCGTCGCCACCCTCCATCCATCTCTTTACATGTTGGCATCTTGGAGTGGGCACCCCCCCGGCTGCCAGATAGCCAGGCGGCCCCCCGGCCTCGCCTGGCATCATCCTTTTTGCTTTTGACACATTCAACCCCAGGCAATAACGCTCACTCTGTGCCGCTCTCCTTCCCGCTAATCTCTCCCTGACTCCGAGCCAAACTCGAGCCTCTGTCTTTGAGCCCCCCCACGCCCAAATCTTTCTTTATCTCTCTTCCTCACCTGCTTTTGTCTCCAGCTGCTGCCAGATGTTGGCCGCCTCTCCACCTACTGCAGAACTTTCTGCCTGTCTATCAATCCCTTTTATCTGCCTTCCCTTCACATTTACTTTACAATAACACTTATCTCCACCCCGGTCCTCCACCCCTCCCCTCCTCTATCGCCCTCATACCCTCTGATCAATAGCTCTCACATGGCAAACAAACAACAGCAGCAGCCAAACATTTGTCAGGCTACAGTGCACAGTGGTGTTTTTCCTCACAGTCTAATGCAATGACTAATTGGATTTAGAAATTGATTTGGGGTGGGTGGGGGGAATTGTCAAGCAGTTTGGAGAGAAGGAGGAGAAAACCGAGAGGGCTGGAGACGGATGCCTAAACGGAGCGGAGGCGGCGAGCAACTTCAAGGCAGACAACTCAAGCTGTGCCGCTGCACTCGCTCATGATATATTTGCTCATATAGCATTTCATAAACCCCACCTCCAAGCCAGCATCCACCTGTAAACTAAAGTTTATTCTGGTCACTCCCCATTCCCCCTCCCCTGTGGGGAGCTCGGTCATATTCTTGCTGGGAGTGACAGAGTCAGAGTTCACAGATATGATCTGTAACATTTCCACCTTAAATCGTCTATCAAACAACCAGACCTCGGTTATATATTTACATTTGAGTTGTCAAGCTCATATCATCCCAAATGGGTTTTTTTCTAAATGTTCAAACTCAGTAATATATAATTTTAGTCGAGCTCCTTAATAATACATAGTGTATGCAGGGCTGAATGAAGATTTACTTTATATAAGTGAAAATTCCACAAAGAAAAGTGTAAACACATTCCCTTACAAGTAAAAGTCCAAATTTCAGAATCTGATATAAAATGATCAGTGATATGTTAAGGAGACATATTCTGCTCATGTTCAGGTTCATAAATACTTAGGGTTACTTCTACAGCACTGCATTCCCGCTCTGTCTAAAATAACTATACATCATTTAAAATATCATATGTAACAACAAAAAAGGACAAAAAATGGGAAAGCATGAAAAGGTTTTCTTTAATGTCTCAAAAATGAAAGTTGTCATTTTGTGGAAAATCAGCACTGGGGAGCGATTACGTTACTACGTTGCTAATGGTGAGGCATCAACACATAAGCCCCATCTTACTGTTGAAGCTGTGAGAGTTGGAGTCAGTTTTAGAAAGACAGCATAGATCAAACAGCAAGTTTCTGCGAGACAAATTTGTATTCATTCATCGGACTGTTCTCTTATCTTTTTTCCTTTTTTTTGTCCAAATGTCGGACAATTGAACCTCTTTAAATCTCACAGGGTAACTTAAATCAAGCCATTCTCAAACTTGACATGGGGCTACTATTGCAATTTGTTTTAAGCTTGTCATACATTTTGAAACAAGGCTTTTTATTAATTCTATTTAACAATGACCAGTCACTATGGCTTTCAAATGAATGTAGGACAATATTTCCCCACTGAGAAGTAGAGGAGCCGCAGTAGACTGTGGCAGAGTTAAATACAAAGACCTCCAAATTGTAACTTTCAGCCACAGCCTTCACACATGAGCTGGCTGAAATGATGTGTCGGCACATCAAGTGAGAGCTGATTGAAATGTGAAGAAAGTTTTATTGTAACAGAGACGGGACGAAATCAAGGCAATCACCTTGAGGCTCGTATACCCTGAATATCTCAGCATCTACAGTGTCTGTGGGCGGATGTGAGGTTATTGCCAAGAGGATCAGTTTGCAAGCAACCTCATTACACTGATGTGGTGGATTGTGTGGATCCCGATTCTAGTTATTGTCTAGGAGAACTGTCTGCTCTTGTACAACATAATTCCGCTAACAATAGCCACTGATTATACCCAACACTTACCTCTGTAATGGCCCTCTCTTTGTGATGCGAGTGTGTGAAATGCATTAAAAAATATGTGTCTATCACATCACGAAACCTGTGCTTGTACCAGGTGAGCTGTGTTTGTACAAGACAAAGCGCAAGATCCTTTGTTTTGGTTTCCAGCGGGTTTTAAATGTTCCTGACAGAACAAGGACATGATGCATGACCTTTCACTACTGGTGAGTGTTGGGACGGGAACCAACGGGTGCTGGTGTCATTTGGCAGTTACCATGGCGATGATGAGCCGCTTCGCAGCTATCTACGGATGCCCAGATTCGCGCCTCCCGGCGCGGGGCAAGTGGCTTGGCACGGCCCGGCCTCGTATCAGACCTGGCACCGAGGCAGCGGAGTGGACACGGCATGCTGGGCACTGCCAAAGAGGCTTAAGCCGCATGTGGGTGTATATGTGTGTGTGCGTGAGTGTGTGTGTGTGTGTGTGTGTGAAGCTCGGCAGCAGCACCCAGAAGAGATCAAGAACAGGGCTGTGTATGCTAATTTGTGATAAATAAAACAGACTATTCTAAGACACGAAAAACCTCAAACAACCGGCTGCCTTATCTGTGCAGATGGAGCGCAGCTATTCCAACTTGTAGGCGCAATATGAGTCTGATGATAGTAAATCAAAGTTTCTACCAGCGCAAGCTGATCCCTGATATGTATTTCTCTTTGTGAACACTGCGCCGTCAAAATAACATAACATGAACAAAACTTGCCCATAGGCACTGTTCAGATTGTACAGCTCCACCAGGCCCTCTTCTCTTTTCTGTTCCTGATGGAAGTTTGGTGTTTCTCAGACTGCGCCTCCGCTGACTGACAGCCACTGTGTGTATGTGCGTGTACACATTATCTTGTTTCCCCCCCCAATCTCTGCACTCAGCAGCCGAGAGCTGTCTCCATGTCTATCTGTGTAGGGTGAATGGCTCTGTGATCTCCCGGAGTCCATCTTCTAGGCGGCACTCTGGGCTCACCTATCATTGCCTGCTGACTCGAGCCAAACCCAAACAAGTTTCATCTACTCGTCTCAACCTGCCTCGAACACATAGACACACACACACACACACACACACACACACACACACACACACACACATCACACACACACACACGTCTAGGAAACCACATTTTCTGTAACCACCCATCCCTTGAGTGCAATCTGAGCCAGATCACACACACGCTATCCATCTTTATCGCTCTTACAAGCAAAAATCCCCCCGCATTCATGTGTACAAAGGCAAGAAGCCATACATTCATGCAGTGACAGAAAGATAAATAAACGCAGAGAATAAAATAAATACAATCGAAAGTAAACAACATGCTCCGATTGCTGATACGTCCAACACCTCGCTCCTTATCTCCCGCCTCGCCTGTAAGGAAACACATGGGCTGATTTGCAATTCCAAAACGGAGGGAGTGGGTGGGTGGATGGGTGGAGGAAAATGAGAGAGAA
>CAEMYA010000124.1:54653-72348 GCA_903131615.1 Diplodus sargus
GATTCTGAACTCGTCCGCTGCGCTCCTAACCTCACACAGCCTTGATAGAGAGCAGCATGCGAATGTGTTGACACCCCCGTAGCCGTGCAGAGAAATCCCAATCACAGCCAAAAAAAAAAACGACACGACAAGACGCGCTGACTCCTCGTGACTGCAAAAGGTTTGACACCACGCGGCTGCCAACGCCACACCGTGGTCCGACACACACGTATGCACAGACACCAATTTGCAAAGACAGATCTGTCTGCGTGCTGTCAGACAAACATACCTGATATACCAGAGACAAGACAGAGTGTCCATATGAAACTGTGGAGCTCAACATTTGAGAAATTGGGTTTGACTGACACGAAACATGTTTTTCATGAGCAAAACTGGCATGTGGCCACTCTTAATCACTTGACAGGCCGTGGCTACCACTGAGGATACTGAGGTCACAACCTTTTAATCTGGGAACTTGTCAGTTTTGGCCAGTGAAGCACTTGGAGGGCTGATACCAATATGTTTTTGTTTTTTTTTACTAAAAATATCCTTAAATTAATAATGTTTCTTTAAAACGACTGTGAAAAAAACGAAGCCTCTGAGTCATAGAATGTGACATGCAGTTCCTGCGTACAGTGTGATAGCAGCGTAAACAAAACAGACACAAACACAGCACTACAAGCCTGAGCTTACGGCTTTTTGAATTCTCCCAGATGTCATGTGGGTTGTGTTTGCCTCTGATCCACGCAACCCCCGCACATACCACCTATTAAAATCCTAATGGCTGTTTGCTAGCGCAAGACAGCTGAGGCTAAAGGGACCAGTAACCTTAAAGAGAGGATAATATGATGATGTGATCATAGCTTCTCATTAAAATTCACTTCAGACTAGAGTTTATAACCTTCTGGCTCGGGGGCAGAGTGAGAAAAAGAGGTTGGGCTCCGTCGAGAGCTTCAAATAATCTGCACAAGTGCCGCATGGAAACGGCAGACGAGCGATCCAGATAACCAACACACTGCATCCTAACACTTGGATTTTCAGCCCTGTGTTTGTGCATGGTGCAGTTTAACGCCAGCTTTCTGTAACTCCTATCGGTTTCACACTGCCAGACACCGTGCTTACAGAAATTTCACAAAGGTGGGTGCTTTAATTCGCCCCGAAAAAGGTCTGACTTGACTTTAGGTGCCTCCATTACTTCCCTCACGGTAAATGAAGTGTTATCACTCCCGGCCAGCTGCGGCGATGGTCGCTTTGCCACTAGCTAAGAGGAAGGCAATTTATTTTAATGTCCAAATGCGTACAATTAAGAGCTTGTGTCATTCAGAGGGAGCAACGAGGAGATGAGGGTTTCCGTCCCCTTTCTTGTTTCTCGCGACGTAAAACCCCACACACGGACGCACACTAAAGCCAGTGGGGAGACAATTCTAATTAGCGTTTAGACTGATGACCTGACTAAACAATAAGCTAAAGCTTGCTGTCAGCCCCCTTGGCCATAAACAGCAGCGCCGGCTGGGGGTTAAAAACAAATCGACCGTCTTGTTATTTTCCTAACTGGGCACAATTGGCAGTGCTTTCTGAGGCTCAATCATCGTGGCGTGTGTTGAATTAGTCCCATTGACAGCGTGTTTACCCCTCTCATTCCAATCACCACAGGCACAACTTTGCAGCGGAAGCTTGTAGTTGTGATTACATGTTGGGAAATGAAAGCGAAGAAAAAAAGGACTCTGGGGGTGGACAATGCACTGACAGGGCTTTAACAAAAAGTGCAGCTCCACTGCATCAGTTTTGGTTCAGCTTCAGTTACCGTAAACTGCAACTGTCTCACGATTTGGAATTTATTCTTTGATAGCCAGGTGGACTTTGCGCATGAAACACGGATAAATTACATCCGCCACATGCTCATTACTCGGACTATAATACTATAAATGAATTTAGCTTGCCTTCCAAATTTGAATTTTGAATGAAATACGCCCAAACAGATCAGCTAATGGATTCTAATGAGACCACATGAGATGATTTGCTCCTCCGAGACGTGCAGCACACCTGCGCCGTCTGAACTAAAATGGCTGACCGCAAACCTAACTGAAAAAGAAAAAAAAGGCTGCAGCGGCTAGCGCGCCACTTTGCCAAGTGTGAACACTCCATTTCACACCTCCATCGGCGTGATTAACAAACTGCGGGTGGTCGACTTTGATAATGCCGCAATGCATGGTGGGAGAGAGACTCTCTAACGTGGTTAAAAGGCGGAAAGTGGGGAGGAAATAGAGACTAAAGTGGCCAGGAGAGGAGAGGCTTCTAAAGGCGAGGGGCGAGCTGTAAAAGCTGTTCTCAAGGCTTTTAGAGCCATGTTATTTGGACTACTTAGCTCAAAATGCTCCACACGGGAGAGTGTGATGGTGACAGAAATTCCATCCTCCACAGCCGGGAGAAAGTAATGGGCGGCATTAACGAGAGAGGCCCTCAAGGTTTTCAAGATGGTTAGCGGGCTATGAGAGGAGAGTCTCCAACGTGTCCCACGAGCTATATTGCTCCATATATCTTTGCGTATGTGCGGTTACGGAAGACCCACTCCGGTCTCAAGACTGACCTTGAGGACATATACAGTAAAGTGGATTTGCACACCGTTCCCCCGTGGATTTTATTCATGTATTCATTCACACGCACTCACACACACACACACACACACGTGGAACTCTGATGCACATACATAAAAACAGCAGCTCAGACACTTAAAGCTCGGGATGTATTCACACATGCTGCTGCTGCTGCTGCTCTGGCATTCCAAAAGAGATTCTCTCATATTTTGAAGTGAATATCTGTTTGAGCTGGCAGATCGCCAGACAACTGCATAATGTTTAGAGATGAAGAGAAAACATGACAGGGAGCGGTGTTAAAAAAAAAAAAGAAAAAGCAGACGTCCTTCCCTCTCGCTTTCCCTCCTCTCCTGGTCGTTTAAGGCTGCTGGTATTTTTAGCTCGCTTGTTTACAGCCGCCTAGGTGCAGAGCTCTCGCCCTGTCACAATCCATATTTAGGCTTATATTTAACCAGCCTCTCCAGCTTCGCAGCGTGGGAGCGTATTCTTGCGTCACTCCTTCAACGCTCATCCCGGTTGAGGCCGAATGACAAGCGAGCAGGATCTTTTGCTTTGATCGCTAACTTTGTTGGGATTAATGGAATTAATTAATTTGCGGGGGGGTTTCTGAGGCCCCACGAACAAGAGGCGTTTTGAGGCGTTTTGTCATCAAAAACCGTTTGTTGTTCATTCTGATTTTACTGGACGCTTCATTTGATAATTGAACTCTTCCCTGCCTGATGGTTTCAGTGCTGCTTCATTGCCCTCTCCATGTAGCCGGAAAATAAAAACATGAAACACTAACTTTACAGTCCAAGAGCTCTCAAGTTATATATTTTTTTAAAACGATGGGGTTGCACAAGCTCTTTGGAGGTTCAGAACAGTAAATTAAAAATCAGTTTGAGCACTCAAAGTTGTTTTAATCAAGAGGTTAGCTTGTTGACGGGCGTGAGTGAAGCGTAGGTGGCCTAATATCCACTTTATTCTCAGCCCCCATGATACCATGGTGCAACCTCCAGCACGTCCTGCCACTTAACCGGAACTTTTGTTTTCTATGGTAACAGCACGCTAACCCTCTTTCTTAGAGCAATTTGTTCAGTGTATCATTCATTCATGAAGAACAAGGTTCGCGGCTTGATCATGTGAATATTATTATTAACGCTTGGCCCACACTCTTAAGCTAAAAAAAGACCATACTTTCTGACTACACTGGTTCTGCTGTGCACCAGATGTAGCGTCCATAATCATTTCCCCAGTGACATTGACTGGAAACCTGTGGATAAAATAAGGCCTTCATCTGACTCTGTACTGAAACGAAATGTTATTTAATGATCAGGTCAAGTTGGAAGGTTATAAATAACATTTCACAAAAGTGACTGTATTCATATTGGCCCCCCTTTAAATGACAGAATATAATGCTAAATGGACTACAGTCATTATCAATGTAAACAGGTGATATGAGGCTACATGATTGGCTATAACCTCTAAAGGCAGACTAAGAGAAAGCTGACTTTGCAACTTTGTAGCTGGCCACAGTTACCATGTCGCAACCTTGTCGCTCGTAATGTAAAAAATTACAAAACTAAACGAGCAAACAGCATGGGTTAGTTTCTGGGATGCACCAGATTGAATCCCATGCTCAAGAAACCAGATACTTTGTTTTGTACATTTTCTGGTCAGCATCTCATAGTTTTCCTGTCCACAACAGCTTCTGGTGCCCACTACAGCTAAAACATAAACAATAGGCTCTATAAAATGCTCAAAATTATAAGCAGAAAAATTAGAGGACACGACCTCGGTGTCGGCAGCCCCAGCTCTGCTTAACGACTCTCTCTGGTGAAGGGACGCAGTAAGTTTCAGTTTCTTTCAAAATGTGTCTCTCGCAAACACACGCAAACACCTACATACGGGCATAATTAGATGGTAACCCACGGGCTGTCTTCACCTAATCTTGTTCATCTTTTTGTTTCCCCCCCTTGTCTTTTCCTTTCACTCATTCAGCCCCTGCAGAGACATTATCTAAATGATCTGTTCCACAGTAAACTAGCTACCAGCTTTCTCTTAGTGTGACGAGCTCTCATAGGAGGAATATTCATACAGCGGATCACCTTTTAACGACACATAATAAAATTATAAATACATACATAAATAAGCCGCCCAGGGAGTAGCGCCCGCATTAGCATTAGATGAAGCAGAGTCTATTTCACTTCCCCGACGGCGGGTGACATCGCCGCTCATTTGCATTGTCGGGAAGCGTGTTTACTAAAGCAGGGAGGCACTTCACAATCATCCGCAGCGGCATTATTTATTATATGTGTAGGCAACGTGATGTGGACTGTTTCAGATTTCCTCGGTGGCATAATTGAGTGCTGAGAGCTGCCGAACCCCCTTCAGGTAAACAGGCTCACTCCGGGGAAATGGATCTTTTCTCAAATGACAACACTTCCCTCTAAATAGATAAACGCAGAGACGGGATTACAGCCACCTGAAGTTCAGCATCATGAAATACATCTAAAAACAGCTCAATCTTCTCATCTTAAATGCTGCTGCAGATTGATGGTTTGTTAAATCTGATCAGGTAGGCTACAGCTCATTTATCTCGACTGTCGGAGGCCTCACCATTGCTCAAATTTACAGCCCTGCTTCCGTTAGGCTTTTATGAAAACCCAAAAAGAATATGAGTGATTTGCACAATAAAGTGTCACAGACACTTAAGTTAGACTTCTTGCCGTTCCTCCCTCTATCTTTTCACATATTGTTATTATGTTTCTTGCAGTTCATCTGTCTGCCCTCTCCAGGATGTCCCCCCTCCGTCACTCTCTCTCTCTCTCTCTCTCCCTCTCCCTCTCTCTCTCTCTCTGTGACTGCATGTCTTCCCGTCCTTGAGGCAGGAGCGAAATTACATGCAGTTTATTGAGCATCACTCCATTTTCAAAACCGATACCGCTGAATGGGGCTCTGAATAAATGGGGAGCACTTGTGCAATGCAGAGGAAAATTATAGAGTATGTAAATGGCCACAGTCTGGGTCTTATCGTGACTCGCACTGATGTCACTGCTCTGGTGACGGTGCCGTATTGACTCAGAAACTGACAATTATTCAATTTCAGTGCATATTATTACTATATTAAAAAAACACGCTTCACTGTTTAAGTACCAATTAAAAGGCCTGTTAAATGTTGAGCCTTACCCTGTAATAACTGATTAAAGGTCGTCTTCATTTGTTACTAATACTAAAGATGGGCTGTGTGAAAACATTAAAGCCCTGTATTGGTTGGAAAGAGGCTTTATTCCCTCATTGTTTCAGGCAAAATTGATCAATTCTTTTCCTTTAAGGCAACTTCATCAATATTTTTCACAATAGCAATGGACTCACATGTTTCACGACTTCACAGCACCTTCCAAGCCATTGTTTTGGAGGGCTGGCCCACACCCTTACTGTTATAGTTCATTCTCACCGCTCTATTGTTTTCAGCAATGGAGGAACTGAGAATTTGTACCCGAGTACGAGTGCAGTTACATTACTGAAATAGATCTCAATTGAAATAGAACCACTGGTATTAATGAAACCTTAGGTAAAAGTATTCTTCTCTAACTCAGAGTCTGTCATGAGTAAATCTGTCATGTTTCTCCTAACTCCTGCGCTCTTCTGCTCAGTGATCGTGGTCACAATCTCCAAAGCTGCACCTGCTCATTTTGTCCATATTTCATTTTTTTCTTTTTGCACAGTTGTGACTGGATTGTCCTGTTGACTGAAAAATGCAGACGAGAGGTAGAATCCATTGTGATTTTAAAGTAACTCAGATTACATGGTGTTTTTCTTTTAAAGTTTTTTAAGTACGAGAAAGAAAAATGCAGATTTGAAAAACTGACTGAAGTACAGTCATTTGCGTGGACGTAATTAGTTACTTCCACTCCTGGTTTTCGGTCACAGCAGGCGACTGTTTTCAGAAAAAGCACCTCCAGCTAAAAAACAGCAGTCAGTCACAGACTAGCAAGGATTCAATAATAGTACAATAATAATAGACAATTATTGTACAATTAAGGAGAGGTGAGGTGAGGTTACAAGTTTGAGTCTGGCCTTTGAGCTGTTAAAGAAGGCCAGGGTTTACACCTCACAAAACAAATTTTACATTAGCATGTGATCACGCCTCCTGATCAGGAGCGACATTTTTCCTGGATCTTCTGAGACTTTTTTTTTTTTTTCCGACTGTTCCCAAAATGAATCACCACTTTTTTTTTTTTTTTATTACCACCTCAGTGCATCCTCTGGTGCACAGAGGCAGGTGGTGAGTATGATGCATAACGCCATATATCACGAAATGACATATTGGGGAGTTTATCTGCAGGTTTCACTGGAGTCAGCAGTGTTAGCAGCACAGATTAAGGGTCACGTCCTCCAAGGACTTCGACACAATGATGTGTGCAGGGTTAAAGAAATACTGATGTGACTGATGTTGTCTCTGGCCTCTGGTTCACACGTGCGGCGTTGTCCTCGGCGGCGCCAAAATATGTCATCACAGCCACCCAAAGGCCCTTGATGTCATGTATAGAGGTTTCAGTGCTCTTTGTGCATTCTCCACTTCACATAACAGGCTGTATCATCAAATAGAAAAACGGCGAGCCGTACACGCGCTTGTACACAACACCTCTATCTACCACCCACAGGCTGGCAACACATTGGCAAGGTCGTGTTCCCCTTCGCTGCGCCCCAGTGAAAGATAAGGCGTCAAAACAAAACCGGCTACATCGTTACAAACGCAGAAAACTTCCCAGAGCATAGGATCAATGCCGACCCGGGCAAGAGGAGACGCTGAGAGGGGGAGAGGGAGAGACTGAATGCCGGGAGATGGAGAATAGGGAGACGTCAGGATAATCCAGCAGCAGCGACAGCCGGTCTCCCAAGAGAAGGAGAGCAGGGAAGTGGAGAAAGTCAAATAAACCTCTCGCTCTGTACTTCTCTTTTATCACCTGCCTCTCCGCCATCGCACAGTCAATCCACAATGGAGGAAGTAAGCAGATTAGCTTGTTCGCCCATCAGAAAGGGGATTACATTTACCCATTTCCTCTGTCGGAGAAAGTTGAAGCTAGATGAAAATGTGTCTGGGAGCGCAAACTTTCTGACGAATCCATGAGTGATTGAGGTTCCGGGAAAAGAGGCTTTTCTGTGTCCCTGTCAAATTCAGTTGGCGGGGAGCCAGATCTGCTCATGGGGAACATCAAAACAACTAGACCTTGATAACAAATGTGATCCCAGAGAGCTCCGAGATGCATTTGTGGCTCTTCCTCGTCACTGTGGTCACACTAACATATTTTTAAAAAGTTTAAACAATTTACAGAATTGAAGTTGGCTTAATATTATAAACATTCATAATTAAGTGGTGCGCAGCTTTCTGCCAAAAAGCTGGACAGTATAATTATTGAAAAATGAACTAGGTGTAAACAAACCGGGGCTCTCGTTTTCTGTTAAATTACTGCACGGATGAGAAATTAATATTGCATTAAATCAATTATACTGTCATTCATATGGGTTTGGATCGGTTTATGTTTTTTGTCCCTCTCATGCTACAGTCAGCACAACCGATTCCTCTCAGACTCTCTACGTGAAGCTGATCCTCGGTGTACTTTTCTGCTCGAGAGTCAGTCTCTGCTCTTTTTTTTCTGCCTTTGATGTTAACAAGCCTTGTTAATTGCCCCGGTGAAAGAAGTTGGCTCCTGTGCCTACTACAATAATTATCTGGCCCTTACCAGATTGAATCCCCGAAAAAAAAGGCAGAGAACATTTCTGGGGAGGTCTGTCTTTGATGTGGCTGAGAACTTGGAGTGGGTAATAAAGAGGTTTATTGAGGGCTGTTTGCGATTTTTTTTATTTTTTTTTTGTTCTGATTGGAGCGACCCTTGTTTGAATGAAAGCAATTGTGTTGTGGTTTATTGATACCGCTTGGCCGTATGTCAGTAAGTGGAATGGATGGTGGTGCTGCTGCTGCTGCTTCTGAATTGCAATGAATTGTGGGACAATGTGCGGGGCCATGAGACTATAACACAGTGAGCGAAGTATGACTGAAGATTACACGTATGGAAAGACATCAATTTTGCAAAACATACATTCTGCGGATAATTTCAAAGAGGGGCGCGCAAATACATCAGGTAATTAACCAGAATGAGAACGATGTCTGTAGAGAGACGGAGTCGGCGCAGCAGAGATTAGTCGGGCAATAGAAGAGTGAAATAGCCATTTCTAACAACTAAGCAGACTGCCAACACTGATTGACCTGATTCAAGTAAATGTAAAAGCAGTTATTTATATTGTCAAAAACTAAATGACTGACTGGCATTCAGAGGAGAAAGAAATGCTCTTAAAGCAGAGCTGTAGCCAGGACTTTGGTTCTCTAGCTGCCTTCTGCACCACTCACCACTATCAGAAACATCCGCCTAGAAACCACAAAGAAGCTCGCCTCATTTTCACAATTATATAATATACATCATGTATTTATTTATTTAGAGAAAGAAACTTAGACTAAGAAACGTTTACAGCAATTCTGGAGAAAGGTAGATTATTAAATAGTCAAAGACCAATGCCTTGGGTTGGGTCGGACCATAGCCACAAACCCAAAGTGTCGACAGGCAATGGTCAGAAGTGTCAGTTACTGTGTGTAGGTGTACTTTTTGTGTTTTTTCTTTTTCTAATCTGATTACAGAATACATAGTTTTGGGAACATTTTGGGATAATGGCTTTCTTGCAAAGAGATGAGAAGATCCATATCTGTCTTATGTCTGTCAACAGCCAGAAGCTGGTCCTCTTAGCTTTGTATAAAGGGAATACACGGGGGGAAATAGCTAGCCTGACTATGTCCCCCCCCAAAAAAAATCACCCACCAGCCCCTCAGAAAGGTTTTTTTTTTTCTTTTTAAGTGTAACAGTGGCAACTTCTGGTCGTCAAACTCTCTTCAGTTTGCCAATCACCAAACTCGCACAAAAAAATACAGAAGACATGACCTCAGTGGCAAATACGAATTCAGCCTATTCACATGTAATAGAAAGAAGCTATTATCTGTTTAAGTGAGTACATACTGGAATAAAATGACAACCAAGTAAAAGGAGTAATTAGATCCCCGGCTGACAAAGAATGAAACACTGTCAAGGCCGTACTGTTGATTGTAGGGGGTCGCTGGGAAATGCAGTGTATAAACAGTGAGTGTGCGGCATCAAAGATGGAGTGACTGTTGGAATGCCAGCCGAGAGTTGTTAGAGTTGTAGCCGAAGTTTGAAGTTTCAATCTATTTTTAACATTGACTCCTAGGGGGAACTCCCACTGAAAATGATTTTGTTTTGCAGAGTGCACTCACACAGATGCACCATCTCCTGACATCAAAACCTAATGCTTTCCAACGGAGACGGGAAAGACTTGAAATCCACAGATCTGTCAGACCAAACAATACATAATGCAGGGAGATGAAGGGGAACAATGGGCCGCCACGGTAATAACACAAAGAAGGAGGGCTCGGGAACAAATGGAGACAGATGAAAGTGAGTTTCCCTTTGTCATTAAGCAGGCTGACACCATCCCCGGCTGAAGGACGGCGCGGACTCAAAGGTGTATTCAAATGTCCCAGCTCCCTTTGAAATGTGACCTCTGTGCGCGGCAAGGCGCCATTTTTCCTCCATTTTATTCCTTTAACGTAATCGCACTTCAGTGATGAGCTTAAAGGACCCTCTCTCCATCTTAAGACCCGGGAAGGTAAACAGGTTTGATCTTCTTTTTCAAATTCTCTTTCATCTCCCACGTGGTTACCGCCGTCGCGTTTCTCCCGTGTGCAACGTAGTGCAACACCGCGAATGTCTGTCTAAGAGACGGTTCAAATGAACGCTGGCTTTTTTTGTCTGGTTGCTCTGAAAGCTGGAAACCCCTTTGGCCCTCAGGTGTGGCAGGAAGAGGTGATGCGTGAGCAGACGGACGCCTTGAGGAACAGAGAGGTCAGAGTGGTCGATGCATAACTGTCACAGACTTTTGTGCAGACCACTGGTATCCCATAACGGACCTTCAGTTGCTATTTTCTTTTACAGAGCCACAGCCTTTCCACAACCGTAACCAGCTGAACGTCGTTGGTATTTGAATATGTTACTTGAGTTAGTATCCAGGCATTTGCAATACAAGCAACAGCATGGTCAAGCTGCCATTGGCTTCTTTTGAATTGC
Organism: Diplodus sargus; assembly: GCA_903131615.1. Classification (NCBI taxonomy): domain Eukaryota; kingdom Metazoa; phylum Chordata; class Actinopteri; order Spariformes; family Sparidae; genus Diplodus; species Diplodus sargus. The sequence goes on from CAEMYA010000124.1 coordinate 65,401, forward strand.
TTGCTGGCATGCAGAAGTGATGAAAGAGCCAGATTTTGAACCAAGTGCGATAAATGGCCTCCTGAAGAGACTGGCGAAAAATGTGCACCGCTATCCTCATATTTAAATGAAACACCCCAACCGACTTTTTTTATGTCCAAGCATAATCCGATCTCTTATGGTGGTGCTTCTCACTGTTATGCAACATGAATCACCCTTGCACTGCAGTCATTATTTGAACAGCAGGAGGGACAACGGTGAGACAGAAATAACATGTTACGTCTTATTCAGTGCTTTACCTTTTTCAGGTTAAGGTTTTATCACTGGTGCAGCACCACAGTAGACAACCTTAGCTGCACCAACACTGTAAAAAGACGTAACTCTGACTGCATTAAAAACATGTAACTTAATGATATCTAGGGTTGCGCAGAATCATCCAATATCATCATTGTTTTCCAGCAATGCTGTTGAATTTCTAGAAGTTTGGGGACCTAAAGTTTCTACTGCGGCAGTAAGTCAGTAGCGACTGAATGTGGAAGTAGCTGTCAGTGGCCCAGTGGCCAATCACAACTGCTCCTCTCTCTCCCTTTAAACACAGGGAGCACTTTAATGGTACGGGAGGAGAGGCCAGGTTCCTGCTTCTCCAAGGAGTAAACCGGAGGTGCAGAGTCAAAGGAAACAAATCTAAAACAAATGTGCTTTCAGGGACAATCATGTCCCTTTTTGAGTTCAAGTTCTGCTTTTCAGCAGAAAACCGAAAGTCAATTCCTGCCGTTAGAAACTGGCAGGGCAGCAGCTGAACAGGGTTGCTGGGACCCATTCTCCACCGCTGTAAACACCGGATTGCTCCGCCGCTCCTCCTCCTCCTCTCTGCGGCCGGTGTCAGGAGAGTGCTCTCAACGCTCCGCGAGGCAGATGCTCTGCACAAGCACCACGAGGAACTCTTCTGAATGTGTGAACAGTACAGGGCCAGGGAGCACTCTGGACTCCCAGAATCTGGCTTACACTGAGAAATGATACTCAGTATTTGTCCTGCGTGCTTTGTGCCCTGGTTCTTAACCTTCAAGAAAATACATGTTTAGATGAGGTTCACCTGCGCAGGTCGAGAGACTGCCACGTTACTCTCTGAATTTGTGAAAGAGGAGGCCTTCCTCTTTTTCTTTTCTGGTTTGTTTGGGAGCGAACGGATACAGAAGTGGGTGCGAGTGAGAGGCGAAGGCCACCGTAACTGAACGCGCCAAGACTAGAGAGACAAGTGGACAGAGCAAAATCTGTCAAGAAGAAATGTTAGGGGGAAAAAAAAGAAAAGGTGAGAGAAGAAATGCACAGACTGCTGCTTTATCAACCTTCGCCTTTCACATCGAAACTTTCCAAACGGTGGCTCTCATTGTAAGTCTGTCAGAGTAGTAAGGACAGACAGGACCCAGGGCCAGCAAAGCCCAGATAACTCTGGATCAAACACTTCCAAAAATGAAGCAAAGTTTCATCTCTTAAAAGTGCCTGTCGATTGCAATCTTAATTAAAAAGGGCCCCCCCCCTTCTCCCTTAGCCTGTCTCAGCCTGTGTCTCCTTGTGTATACATTGCTCCCTCTCTTCATCTTTAGGAGCGACGGCTGCATTTGAGGACGAGCTGGAGTGATTGATGGCTGAGATACTGGGAAATGAATTGCTGATAAAAGCTCTGGGCAGGGAAAGGTTGGAGGGGAGAGGGAAGAGGGAAGAGCGTGTGTGTGTTGCCGTGTGCAGCCCGGACGGCATGAGGCAGTGACACGACGACACGCGCCGGGCATTATCTGTGGCGCCGCAGATTCGCACCTCTCGCAAAGACACGTTCACACATTCCCGCACACACACACACACGCTCACACCGGCTCCGTCTGACTCGAGTGTCTCGAGAACTGACAGGAGGATAACATGACAGATCACAGTCTGATGAAATGTCACTTTGGGGTGTGACACACACACACACACACACACAGACTTATCCTGATGAGATGTGAAATAAGTCCACCCGCTCATGTGCAAAACTTCCAACAGTTTTGTAGGAGTTTGTGCGGCAAACACCGACAGGAGTCAGCCTCACATGTGATTGGTTCTCCCCTCTGCGCTGTCAGTAAGCATCGCTCAGGAATCACTCAGGCTTTGGTGCTTGTTAAAGCACAGATACGCGAGAGAGGAAGCGTGGCTTACTTTTGATCCGAGGCGCAGTTGCACGTATTTAACCAGCACAGAGGAGGTGATTGCCTGTACCTGACGGAGCAGCCGGAGACTGTACTCCAGGAAATCAAGTTTTAATTTAACTTGGAATCTCGCAGTTTTTTTTTTGTTTTTTTTTCTGTTTGAGGAAGCATTAACTGGGTGACACATTTAACACCCTTCAAATACGCGCCTCCACATTTCAATCTTCTCTATTTGGACTGTAAGAATCCCATTTGAGCAGAATTGACTGAGCGCTTTGGCTAAGGCTGCCTCACACAGACAAGAGGGAGAGCAAAGAAAAGGGACGGATAATGAAAATATAAAAATCTGAGCCGAAGCGCAGAAACGTGTGGGCATCACTGGCAGAAATTATTTGCATCCCACTTTTTTGGCACCTCTTCAAGTGTAAATAGGTTCTAGCTATCTTTTGTTACGGGGGTGGTGGGAGGCAGGAAACTACAGAACAACTGCACGGCTCCAGCAAAAGCAAGCATCAGCACAACTTTGGATGCTAACAAAAAAAAAGAAAAAAAAAGCTATGAGGCTCCAAAACAAACACGCAATATGCAACCTGTTCCTTTTTCTATTGAAGCCGGAGAGCCGCAGCCCATCGAGAGATGGGGAAATGAGCGAGAGTGATAGAATGGAGAGAAAATTAGAGAAGGAGTGAGAGATAACAAGGTGTTTATGGAGGAGGCCTCTCTGCTATGTTCCCCCCAGCTCACATTAGGGTAAACAGAGCGCTGAGCTGAAAGGAGCGCACGGGGAAATGCTCCGCTGATAATGGCCGTGATGGGAGACGATGATAGCAATCACGGTAACCACAATAATCACAGCCAATTCTCCGGGGACTTTTAAAGCATCTCGGCGGTGTGCGTGTGTGCCGAAGTGTGTGGTGTTCGTACGTGTGTCCGCAGTTTGGTCCGTGTAATGGACCCTGGAGAAGCATTGTTGGAGTAATGGCACATCATCGACGTCCCAGGTGGGAAAACACTGGAACTGTAGGTGTAACCAGCAACCAGCCCCCTGACAAACAAGTCAGCAACACTGCAGGGGAGCAGGAGAGGACGTCCACAAACCAACCTGTGGCAGCTCATTCACTCCAGCTACTGCACGCTTGGAAAAGTTCTAGAATAGAATGTTATTTTTAACCTGGGAGATTGTCACAGACAGGCTCACACATTTCTGGAAAATGTGTGGGCAACTATTTTATGTTGTTAAAAATAGTGTAATGTTCATTTCACGCCAAAGAAGTTGGACCCATCAGCAAATAACAGAAGATTGCAGGTAAAACCTCGAGGTCGTAACTTGAAAAATCAGAGGCAAACTTACAAACTAAGTAAAACGACCAAAATCAACTCTTGCATGACTTTGACACACTAAAAGAGGCTTAGGGGTACTTGAGAAACAATGACACAATGACGCAGCAGAAACAAGGGCTTCAATATGAGTCAAAGCACACTGACCTGGGCTGGGCTGAGGACTTCTTCTCTGTCCTTTGTGCTGCTGGTTGGTTCTAATCCCTGCCAGCGCTCTGTGCTCTAGCTGACACATGACAAGTAGAAACGCAGTGCGCTTGCATGTATGCGATTGATGACGTCATGTAAGTCAAACCACATTCAGCTTTTTTCCACACAAACTTTTGGGGGGTTTTTTTGTGTTTTTTTGTTGCCCGATCTCCCTGCATTGGCACCCTGCGCTACGTTGCTTTGCTTGGCTGCAAACTGTAAAATGGAAAATAATGAGAATCCATATTCTGAAAATTTCCCCATTTATATCCAACCATAAATACCATAAATATACGTATTTATGGTTCACACCATAAAGAAAAACATGATGCACACTAAACTCTCATGCGTGGACTTTAGATGTGCGCTAACAGATAGCTTCCCCTCTTGTAGTGGCAGTGTGCAGCTGGAAAGTGCTCCTCCGGGAGCAATAGGCATCAAACGGCTGAACATACAGCTGATGAAGGACCGAGCCCTTGTCATTCTCTCTCAGTGACTCTTGTTTGCCGATCACACAAACAAACAAAAAGGCCATAAAATAATAATAAAAACATATTTCTCCTCCAATGAAGTGCTTTTACTGCGTTACACCGATCTGGATCACATCCGCGACACCCTTCACTGATGTTTCGAGGCAGTCTGCAGTGACGCCTACATGAAAGAGCCGCTGGGCACATTTCCCTACTTTCCACTGCTTAACGGCCTCGTTCATCTTCTCCTCTTTTCTAATGACCCGCCAGCCATCAGTAATCAATTACCGGTCAGGCAGGGGAGTTTTAAAACACGCCGGCGTCTGCTTCCAGAGCACTAATGCCGAGGATGTGTTTGATCTGATAAGGTATTGGGCAGGCGTGTCCCCCCCTCCTCCCCACATGTCCCCGCTGCGTGTCACCGACCCCGGCACGCAAGCCCTCATCTGTCCCCCGAGGAGATAAATACAGCCCATCCTCCCCTCTTTTTCAGTCGCGATGAAAAGACAAGAAGTGCGACAGACAACCGCCATGAATGGAGGGGGTCAAAGTCACGGCTCTGACATCAAGACAGGTTTTACAGCAGCAGTCGGGGCCCAGATTGCTCAGATTGATCTCCTGTGGGCCGCAGGTAATGGCTGGTGGAAAGTAAAGAGAAGGTAAGCAGCTGTAGAAGACTGCCGCGGCTGCTCTGACCGCTTCATGGAGTACAGGATATTTAGATAAGCATAGGCAGGATAAGTGCTCAATTAGCACACAAAAGGCCTCCCACGGTGTGTTCAAGGTAGGCGGTGTGCTGCGCCCGTGTTCCGATTCAGCAGAAATTGGATCTCGCTCCGAGCAAGTTTCACGTCTAAAACGCCACGTTATATCACGGACCGTTTCCGCGTAGAACAACCACAGCCTGCAGCAGAGCCTGCCAATAAAGCCAAAGTGTCTCGAAAACTCTGATTACAAAGTGGCGCGCACCGCTCACTTAATTAAAGCAGCCATTCATTCTGATCCCATACCCATCGCCGTCATCAGCACTTAGCGGCGGCGATGTTAGCAGCTCTCGCTCACGGCACGGCGGCTAACAATGCGGCTGCATGTGCAGCGTTCTATCAATCATACTCCCACCTCACACCAGCCAGCTTTCTGGAAAGGTGCAATCTAATTAATTGAGCAGAGCTGTAAACATGTCAGGTGTTACCAAGTGCAGTCACGTGGAAACACAAGGACGCCTTGTTAAAAAGCTGCCTCGCTCGTGATTCGTGTAAAAACACGCGGGTCTAACTTGTTACAGACTTCTTTTTCTCACTTTTTTTTTCACAGTGCCTGACTGTGAGGAACACCACATATAGGGCGACACATTCTTTCAGGGGTAATTTGATGCTAGTCACCACAGTCGCGTGAGGGCGTGAGGGAGGGAAAGACACCTCGCGTTTTTTACCAGCATTGCGCTTCATTAGGGAAGAACAAAATCACCGTTCTGTTCTCCAGCCTTTGTCTCAAAAACCAGACCAGTTACGAAACCAGAATAATGTGGCTGCGGACAAATTAAGCAGGAAAAAACAATGCACACTTATATTATCTCTGTGGCTTGATAATACTTCCATCCCGCACCGAGACGTAACCGTAAGTCTTTGGCAGTGAATCCATCCTCTCATTACTATCCTGGGAGAATGAATGGACCCATGAACCCCTTTAGTTTTGTTCTGTTAACCATCTCTCTCGTCATATTTGGATTATTTATGCCCTGCTTTCCATTACAAAAAGCCTTAGCCTCGCTCACACACACACACACACACACACACACACACACGCAGAAACACACTCCAGCACTCGGCGCTCTTTGAAACTCTGAGCGTCGTCTGCCACTGTGCATTTTCACACGGTTTCTCCTGTACGTTTCATGAGCGCTTTGTCGCAACCGCATCCAACTCTCTCAACTTTTTCTCTCTGCCAATCTTCGCCCGGTCAATGGTACAATGAGCTCGGCTGCTGCGAGGCCACAGGAAAATGTCATTAGAACACTTTTGAAATGCGTACATAGAGGAGAGGACGCTGCGAGTCAGTGGAGCCTAGTGGCAGTAATGGCTCCGTATTAAAGAGTTGTCATTTGAGGTGGTGGACTCCGTAATGGACTCGGTGTAACGATGCTTGTCACTATGATATACTTTGTAAACATTGTTCTGCTCCAAATGCTGAGTTTCAGCCTGCCGGTACAGGCTGCTGTCTCCTCTCCCCCCCTGTACCCAGGGAAAAGGGTTATGGTTGTAGTTTATCAAACACCGGAGCGTTTGTTTAGACCGCGGTGTGGACCGGAGATCTGAGTTCAGGGTTTGGCAAAATTCGTCCCTGACTTTGGCTCTTTTATGCAGTGGCAAATATGCGGGATTACGATGCTCACTCTGAAACAGACACCGCGTTGGGAAAATGCCACGTCCCATAAGAAACAGCGGGCTGTCGGCCAAGAGCGGCGCACAGTAATGCAGAGCGGCTCAGACACACATAAAAACCCACACCCTCACAAGCACTTCTTGAAAGCTCAGCGAAACAGCGCGACGTGCAGCTGTCTCCTTCTAAGCAGCGCTGACACCCATTGTGCGGCGCATCCCGGGAGATCACAATGCACTGAAAAAATCTTCAGACACCTTCCTGTGAATTTTCTATATGGCCTCTGATACGGCTCTACAGTACGTCTCCCAGGAGGTAAATGTGGCGGGAGGAAGGGGAAAAGACAAAAGTGGGAGAGTGATGGCGCCGCGCTGACATGAATTGAAGCTCTTTTTTGCGGCAGTGGCTTTTTT
>CAEMYA010000124.1:72388-95046 GCA_903131615.1 Diplodus sargus
ATCCCTCCCTTCCCCTCCCTTTTTTTTTTTAAAGCAGTGGAACAATAAAACCTTTTCATCATGGGGAGGAAGAAGAGGCAGAAATCCCATCGTAATTACGGCCCGGTCCACATGGGAGTAGTCTTGCAAGTGAGCTCTCACAGCCTTCACTCTGTAGGCGCTAATTACTGTACACCACATATCACATTTCCTTAATTCCAAAACCAGGCCATTTTCTACTTTTCCATTAATTCCATCACAAAGGGGAGGCTGCCGTCGTCGTCGCTCAATTGAGCGAAGGAGGGGAAGCGCGCGGTTTCGCATTAGCGCTTACAGTCCGCCAATTAGCCCAGTGGTCGTCGGCGCGGCGGAGGCTGGGCCGTTAGCTTCAGCACATTTCTGCTGCTCAGTCCCTCCCAAGAGATGAATGAGAGCAAGGACGGGACCCTTGTTTAAGCGTTTTTGATGAGTCCACTCCCTTAGCAGAAAATTCTGCTCCAGTGCAAGGACAATGAGGCGGTTCAGCAAGCCTCGGATTACTTTGTGTTTTTTTTTTATACAAAGAAATATAAAGAACTTTTAGAGAAGTTTCTGGTTTCACGCTTACATCATCTTAGATACTGTCGTTTCCTGGCGATCTTCTTGCGCTAAACTTTAATCTGACATGAGTCACGTCACATGGTCGGACTTGACATGTGGAGAGTGGCTCTACATTTAGCCTCCCGTCATTTTTAGAAGCCTCCGCTTTGGAGCAAAATCCCCTTTGACTCAGCTCTATGCAGAGAAGTTTCTCCCGCTCTGACAGGTATTTCATCTTTAATGAAAGATTGTTTCTAATCCACAGACGTCAAGGAGAGGGCAAAAGCACCACGCCGCTGACACTGCTGTAATAACGTGCTACTGGAGTGGAAATGACGTGATTGGCTGTGTGTGGAGAGGGACAGGAAGGACGATAATTGTGTTTTCTCTGTCAGAGTGTCGCCAAATCGGCAAAGCCCAATCATGCATCGCTGCAATTGTCCCCATGAGTTTATGTCGCACAGCCGCTGATGTACATTATTAAAAATGACACGAGCCGCGTTGCTTCAATCTATGACATATCAGCGTTGAGGCGTTCGCAAACACAGTCAGACGCGCGTCAACACGCCGCCTGCACACAAGCTCACAGACTCCGCCGGGAGAAAAGACGCCGTGGATCCAATCGCTCTGATGTTAATCAAGAGCCATAAAACTTTAACCAACATCTGTACAGCCTTCGCAAACAGCACTATGGTAAATTCCTTTTCCTGTCACTGATGACAGGAGACAGATGACATCATTACAGTCCCTCCAACTCACAGCAACCCAGTTCCTTTTGACTTTGAAGGCTGCATTAGCCGCAAATGGGCGCGGGAGCCGAGAAAGAGCTACTTTATATATTATAGGCTACGGTTTGTAACATGAAAGAACTGCGGAGAGCACATTCGCCGCTGACATGTTCCTCCCCGTGCTGTACAGACTCTGCCGCTCTTTTTTCTGCCGTACTGGCACTCCTCCTACATTATACTCTACTTCACCTCTATTCCCTCGCTGTCTTTTGTGTATTACCTCTGGCGCTGTCAGTCAAACTTTAAATAGCAGTTGTACCTTTCCCTCTTATGCTACCTGTCCTGCACAGAGCCGGGGAGGCGAGTGCAGGCTGCACAGTCCCAATGTGTATTTGTACAATCAGTATCACCGTTTGAATGTGTGCGTGAGTGTGATCCGAGCAGTGTGGCTCCCTGGCTGATCAGCTGCCTTTCGTCACTCTACGCGGTAATGTGTCGTAACACTGCATAGGAACAGCAGGCCATTAAGATTTCACTAGAAAAACTGAAATGTCCAGTAGATTAGAGTGTATTAACAGTACAGTACAGTAAGTGCCCAGCCCAGCGTACCAGGAATTACATTCATGTGCACTAGGTCAGTTTACATCCAGGGACAGCATTGGGAGCTAATGCAGGGAGCAGTAACCTCTGTGAAAAGATGCAGAGGGTAATGCTCCAATCTCCAGCGGCCACCTCGCCCCTCAGAACAGCTACAAGGGGTAGTGGTGGAAATCCCAGCCTATGAAATGGGACAGATGGGTGATTTCTCTCGCATTACTGTGGCAATCCTGGTATTACCACTCATTAGCAACCCATGCTCCTACCCTGCCAGTCTGCACTGATATCAGAGGAGCGGCGCAATGGCAAGCAACTTTGCTGCTGGGTGTTACATTTCGGACCTCATATGCCATCAAACGTCAAAGTAGAAACGTTTTTTTTAACCTTTTTTTTTTTTTTTTAAGATAAGGACCATGATGAACTGACTTTTGGCCATTTGATTTTGTCTTCCACCTTATAACGCAGATGCTGTAAATATGCTGGTAAGAGTGTGTTTTCACGAATTTGTTAACTTCATGTGCACGGAAGCCAAAAGTGGAGAGGAAAAGATGATCGTTTTTATGCCTCACATTGGACTTATGGCCTCATTTTCAGTCTCTGAAGATACATTTGAAAAGTGAAGATTTGACACATGCGAAAAAAATTGCAACAAAACTGCAAATCTAGGAGGTCCCACAATTCTGTGATGCACAGTATTTCAGGTTAGCATGCTTTAAATCTGTTTTCTACAACGTACTCCCTTTTCATGATGTCTCCATCTGTTTTTCCTCTTCATCTCATGCTCTCTCCAATGATCTTCCCTTTACCCCCGCCGTGTCCTGTCCATCTCTTTGTCAAACACTCAAACACACACACTCTCTCTCTCTCTCTCTCTCTCTCATCACCTCTCCTCTTCACTCTGTCGTAAGCGGCCAGTCAAGGTCAGAGGTTTTTATTTTTAGTCATCCACTAACAAAACAGCTTGTCCTGCCTCCGACATTGAAAGACACTTTGAGCGTGAGCGTCCATCCCCGGGGCCCTGCAGCATTTAAACTGAGAGCACGGCTGCCGCTCCCCAGACGCCGCCACAATCCTCATCACGTCACTGCTGCCATGGCCACGGCTGGCACAGAAATATAAACAGCGCGGCAGAGCGTGCTATGTTGAAAACAACAAGCAGCAAATTCACCGATGCAAGCGAAAGGAAAAACTCACTTGTAGCAAGTTCAGATTTGGCAATGCCAAGCATGCACGTTTTGTTTGGTGGAGAAAACGCATTCGGAAGTCAAACAGGTATTAAAGATGTAGTAAATGAGCAGGTGATGGAGCAGTATGCTGTCACACGAAGCCCCAGAGCAGCTGGATTTAGTTGTAATCTTGTCCTGAATGAAAAGAAAGGGGTTCACCGAAGGAATAATCATTTGTCACGCAGGTAATAACACTGAATCGAAATTAGGAATGAGCTGCATTAGTTTGCAGGGAAACTGTGAGAGAAGAAGCCCGATTTGTTCTGAGACGTGCATTAAACTGAGAGCGGAGCGGCTCAAAGGCTGAGGTGCAACCCAATCGCCAGAATAGATGTTTGCAATTTAAGTTTCTGCAAATCCCTGATAAAAAGTCGTTTCAACGACTGTTTCTTCTTTAGGTTTGGTTTTAAATTGTGCTTTGCTGCGCTGGTTATAATCTGGCACAGTTCCTGCAACGTAACTTCCTGCAAACCAACAGTCGCACACACTTCATACGGCAAGCGGCAAAGTCAAGAGCAGGTGGGGAAGTTATCAGTGTTTTCTTCTTGTTTATGTGATTTAATAGACAATAACACTTTTTGATGTGTACAACCAATTACAGCACGATGAATGCCACTGAGGAAATATATCACACTTAAGTTATTCCTATAGGTAAATTCACATCCAAATGTGGTGCAAAAAAGCTGACCAAGAAGCACAGAAGGTGCTGACCATGATGGAAACGTTAAGGAGCAACACCGCTTTCTACAAACAAGTGAGTGAACAGAGTTCTAGACACCATCATGAGGATGTTTGGATGGACGTTAGAATTAGCGTTGAGTTTAAATGAAGTAGTGTTGGTGGTAAAGGTTTTGGAATGAACAGCCCAGCCGCCAGGACAAAATGTTCACTCTTAACATTCATGCAAACCACTGACACCTTTCCAATGTCATAGGCCATATTAACATTACACGTTCACATTACAGGTTTATGACCTGACTTTCAAACTGTGTGTGACTTTTTTCATCCACACGGGTAAATTGATATATGAATTGATATAAATCATACGGTACTGGTCAAAGGGGAGGTAATCGTAGAAAAAAAAAAAAACATGCCCACTCCCAAAAAAAAAGCCTTATCAGTAATGGAAGTGGTGGAATTGTGTGTCCGGGTAAACATGGGATTTTCTCCATCGAGGATTTCGTTCATATTGCACTTGTCAAGGGATTATTTTGTCTCTTAGCCCTGCCCATGAGCCAGGAGCTGAGAAAATCCCTCATATTCCACCCAATCTGCTGCAACTCATCCTTACTCCAACTGCAAATAATTCCTCCATCAACGGCTGAATCAGACAACTTAGACAAACCGCCTATAGCCAGTCGTCTGGGCCTGAAGCCAGGCACTCTTAAACGCTTCTCCCCTTCTTCTGCCTTCCTTCACAACTGAAAAGACTTGACAAATTGAACACAATATTTCCAAGACCCATCCAGTTGCTTCAATCGACGGATTGTCGAGAAGAGGGTTTGGAAAAGCTCCAAATTTACAAGAGCTGACAGACAGAGCGCGAAAGGTTTTTGAATACTCATTAGCCTATATATTTTCTTCACGGCACAAAGGCCAAGACAGCAGCTATATTTGTTTCCACTTTTCTTATTAAAAAAACATTTGACTAAACACAGAATTGGCAATTCCCCATCGCCTGTCCTCACCACGTACAGCAAGAAAAAGCTGTATCTATTAGCAAGCAATATGCATCAATCCACATCCATAACAAAAGCACAATTATCTCCCTCTGCAAAGCATAAGATCCGGTTGCGGTGTCTTGAGTTAGGGGAGCTCCTAAGCCACTTAAGCTTCAACCAAGATGTTAAGATAGAGACGGAGACAGGAGTCAGCTGCTGAAAGATTAATAAATGCTGCTGAAAAGCAGGAAAGAAAATGCTTTTAGAGGGACTCGCGCCGACGGGGGTGGAAGAGCATTGATTTTTCTGCGGAGCCATGGCTTGACAAGATGGTGCTCCACAAGTGAAGCGAGCTTTTCATGATAACAGCCCTGGCCCCTCGGTGACCTGTGCAGCGTGCCTGTTAAGGAGGCCTGGGATATTTAGCAGCCTTGATCAAAAAGCTCTTCCCCCATCCGCTTTAATTCCAGGTCGTCGTTTTTCTGGTCGTTGGCCAGATTTCAGGTGGACGGGTCGATGGTGGGAAAAAAAAAGAAAAAAAAGTGACACCTAAGCGAGAGATCGATAACAAAGGCGGCGTCTCCAGGCAGCCGGCAGCAAAAGATTGTAGCGTTTGCCCGTGTCTCATCCCATGACATCACCACACCGATAGCAGCATCACGCCTTCCATTACGCAGATCAATAGTGATTTTACTCTTGCAGGCTTTCAAAGTTTAACAGATGTCAGAGGAGGGAGTGATCCAGCGCTCTATCATGAAACAGACATCGCATGAAGAAGACACAGCGCGCCACACGGTGATTTATAGCACGATACACATACGGCGGGACAAGAAGACAGGAAGAGAGCAAAAAGCAGATGTAATCCAACCGGGAGGGAGATGGTCATGGGCAGACACCGATGGAGATTTACAGCACCCAGAGAGTGATATATAAAGTGTAAACAAGCGACAGATTGCCTGCCATCCACCCACACACACACATATACACACACACACACACACACGGCTGCATTCCAATCCCATGGAGCCGGCCCGTTGCCCCTGGCAGCCGGCGCTGGTAATGGCGCTGCACTGGCTCAAAAGGGGTGCAGCGCGGTGGTCGCCGAGCGATAAAACCATGCATGCAGTTGAGCTGAATGTGGCAGAGTTGTGCTTGCAAGGATAAGAAATTAGCGGTATGCAGTGCTGACACCAATATCAAACAACAACAACAACACAGACTGGGTAAAACAATGGCCGTGGCGACAGGTTCATGTGGGATATCATCATTCAGTAGAGTTTTTCTTTGGTGACACACTATCTGCTCGCTGCTTCAGACGCTTTTCCGACTCCAACTCCTCCTTTAATCACAATAACTCTTTGAAGCTTGACTAAATTCTATTACAAAATGAACGTCTCAAAGTGCACTTGACTTACAATCGCTATTTTGTACAACAATGTACAAAATGACAATGGGAAAAAAGCGACGTGACAGTGTGAGAGAGGTTGAACAAAAAAACCCACCACTCAGCCCCAGATGACAGACGGTCACAGTTAGCGACAAGCTGGAGAACAAGGTGGAACATTTAGCAAGTAAAGAGCCACATATTTCCTCTATAATCGGGTGGGTGGAGACCAAAAACAGAGTTAAAAGAGAGTCAGTACTGTACTCATATGATTCAGTGTAGCTGCTGGATGTGTGAAACAGCTGTTGGCTAACAGGCTTGACATATCAACTTGATTTAAAGGTGATCAAGCGTCGATGTTGTGTTCACAGCTTATGGAAAGAAACACTGTGACATCGAAATGACAGCAGTCACTTGATTTGCATTGTGGAGATGTGTGACATCGGCAACTTTGTTTACGTCTGCAGTCATTTTCAGTCTTATCTGTAATATTTAAAGTTCAATAGTAAAACACACCAGTCCAACCTATCTGATGAGTCTGCTGTGCTCATCGTATGTACTATGTTGCTTTGCTAGCATCTTCAATAATCTATTCGACATTTTGTTGAGTTTCTTCAGCGGCCCGACAGGTAAATTGGGTCTCCAAACTAATGTTTAGTGAAAGGGTTGTTATCAATGAAACATGAAAGCATCAAACAAGCATTTTAGATGAACATGTTGTACAAACTTTGAAAAATATCATATAAAAGACATTTTATAAAAGACATAAAGAATTGTGTAATATGAATGGGATTTTCTATTGCCGCTGCCGCAGGGAGCCCTAAACGATCTCTTACTGCGACTGACCGTCTTGTCCAAAATGTTAAACACATTAAACACACCGTTTAAGGACAGAGAATATTGGCATGAGATAAAAACGCACCATTAGCATCAGCCTTGAGAAACTGGCCTCGGTTCAAACGCAGGGCGAGCAAATACACATACATCATCCGACCTCGCACTCGCACACCTCGACACACACTTTCCATCCTGCGTCCGTTCACCCATGTGGCTTTATGGACACCTTCCTGTCCATAAACCCAGGAGATGGAATCGAGAGGACGGAGAACGACTCTGAGAGAATTGCCCAGTAAAACACTGCACCCTAATCTCCCGCGACCAGCTCAAATCCTCTCTGCTATTAAATGCCCTCTTCCCCCCCGTGATGCCATTTTATTAGCCGTATTTGTTCAACGAGACCTTGAATCCTCTGCCACTTTGGCCATGACATTGGGAGAGGAGGGGAAAAAGTAAAAAAGGCAGGAATCATGAGTAATGTCGTGAAAGCGGGGATCGTAATAACTTTAAGCCTCCAAATAAAGAGTATCTATTCTGTGGTAAACAATAAAGCGCGGCGCTCACAGGGAGTGAGTTAGAAACGGGGCAGCTGAGCGGGAGAAGACGGAGGCATAAAAAGAAAGAGAGAGGCAGAGAGAGAAAGTTTTCGAGGAGAGGAAATGAAATTTCCCTGTGCATGCATGTTAAAGCGTTTGTGTTTGCATATCCGGGTGTCAGACATTATAAGTGTGATTAATCCTGCATTCCTTTTCGGTGCTCGCTACTGTATGAGCAAATTTCCTACACATCAAAAGAAATTTGCTCTTTACAGTGTCACAGAGCGAAGGTTTTAATCCCCCTCCTGCTGCCTCTGCGTCTCGACACCGCTACCTCTGTATTTCATCATGCAGCTTCAGAGACTCCAGAGAATACAGGGGAGACAAAAACAAGTTTGAATGTAAGAAGGGCTAACAGAGCCGGGGTTGTTACTGAAGGCTCAGTTGCAGCAGCTAGGAGTGGCATGGCGCACACGAAAAACAAAGGATATCCAGCTGCCCTCCAGTTGGGAATAGAAGACGGGCTTTCAGAATTGTACCAAACAGAAGAAAACAACCATGCCCTACTTGAAATTATATCAGTATCTGGTCCGACCAGGCGTTTTAGATATTTCACGTCTGTCCCTCACCTTCTACAGATGTGGAAAGATGTGGAGACGATCCTTGTTCAAGGGGGGTGATTTGCATGAACAATTGCTTTCAGAGTGACATTGTGCCGTTAATGCACACATTTCCTCTTTTGTTTCTCCAGCACTGCATCACTGAGCACTCAAAAAGAAGCTACAGCCACAAAGGACAATTGTTGGATAATGCTGGAGCAGGATAAAATGTTGGCAGTTAACACTTGCAAACCACGCATACGTCCATATTTTTATGTGACACTGACATTTCCACAGTTTGCCTCATATGACACAGAATATCGAGACCATCTAGAATATCTAGACACATAATAAACATGCTCAACCTGACCAAGCTTTGAATATTTTAAAATCAGGAAATCATAGAAAATTACATCATCATCATAAAACTATACTAAGCAATTGACAAGGTCAGGAAACCAAATCAGCAAAGTCAGAGTCACATCAAGCATTCAGCTGAATAAGGAGTTCTTTTCCCCCCAGTGGGTTGGAGAACTCTGACATTTTCTCTGAGGTTTAAGCACTGTTTTGTATACATCAAGGTTATATAAGTTGAAGGTCTATGGCCACGCAGTTATATTGTCTCTTGTTTGCCAGGAGCCTGACCTCGTACATCCTGGTCCGAGATCATGAGGCTTTCATGTTTGTTCAGACAGTTCATATCGGGTTGTTTTTTCTGTTCGAGACAGACGACGAGTTTGTAAAGCAGACATCTGTATTTATACAAGCAGGAATAATCAATTTAAGTTATTTCAGGTCAGATCATTTAGTGCCTTCAGTTTGGATTTCCGTGTCATTTGTTATGCCTATTCTAAACGGACCAACAGTCACAAGATAAAACAGAAATGTCAACCTGGAGAAATCTTAAGAAAAGAAAAGAACAGAAAAGAACAACACAAGAACAGTACAATTTCAACATATCCGTGGTTTGCAGGACTGCACATTGCCAACACTTCTTCTGGCTATTGTAACTGTCAATATTACGAGCCATGAAATCTGTTGCCTGATTTAAAAACATCAGTTATACAGCAAATTTGAATTGAAAGTTTGCCAACATTAGCCACCATATGCTAATGGTCGTACCACACCAAGTAAGGCTGTGATATTAACAACTCCAAGTGTATTGATGATTGATTGGTGCTAGTGGTTGAGCTCATGGTTATCAGTCTTCATTAACAATGAACCGTTTTGGTGTCTTTAATTTTAACTGATCTAATGACAGCAATAGATGTGCATTTCTTGTGTATACTGAAACTGTTGCAGGAATCAAACAGCTAATTAGAAACAAGTCCATGCATCACGTATGCTAATGTTTAATGCGACTCTGTATTCGACCAATTTATTTGAAATCACGCCCCAAATACCTGCCTGAGAGCTGTATATTCATTTGTTCTCGCACAAGTCACTTAGCAGTTCACAAACAGTGTTTGTTTTTAGCTCACTGTGATGTGTTAATTTTGTATTTTCAGCTCCAAAATGTGAATATCGTGTTTGACATGGTGCTTTATATCTGTAGAGTAGCAACAGGCACATCAGTTCAAATAAAAAAATAATTCTTGCATGGTAGGGAGATCACTTGACCTCCAGTCTTACAGCATTCACTCATAATTACCCATTTCCGCACACTCAGTGAGGTGTGGAAAGAGTAGCACGATATAAAATACATCATAAACATGACATGAGAGTCATGGCCTCGAGTTCATTGCCCGGGTGCATGCTGGGAAACCTTTCTATATGGCTACATCCAGGACGCCTTAGTGCAGTATGTAATCCTCATTGTCTGCGATGTTATTCATTCTAATCTTTTCATGTTGGCACTCACAGTAACTCTACATGAAGGCTTTAAGGATCTTATAAGGGAAGTAGCTGACCTTATACGGCATTCTGGGGGCGTTTCTCTAGGTAATTAGACGGTACTTGCACACAAACGTAGATCTAATAAGATCTGATAATGCTAATTGCATAAATACGATAGCACCAAATGCCCACTGTTTCGTCTGTTCACAGGCAGTTCTTACGTCAGCGTATAAAATGCGTTCTACACATGCTTTGAGGTCTGTGGTAATTTTCTGAAAAACCTGCAGAGTCCGTTGACAGCTCCAGATGGTGTATGTCAGGAGAAGAAGGAGACGGTTCATTCAAAACAGGCCAGAAACATATTATTCAAAGAATTTATCTATATGAAAATGCAACAGATAGCATCTTTAAATGTGATTCAACGAAATCTCCGTCCAATTTGCTCATCCCGAGCTGCGCATTCCCCCGTCCGTCTCTCTTTCTCCTGGCCTCAGTGTGTTCTTCCTATTTCAATTTCAACCTGTCAGTCAGTTGCTCACCTATTCTCCGCCATTGCCTCTCCTGCCCTCTCGCAACAGTCTGTCGCAGATTTCCATCACAGGTTGTTTTTTTTTCTTTCCTGCATCTGCATATAAACCCGAGACCCTCCCGCCTGCCCTCCCAAGGTGCTGGAAATGGAGAGAAAGTGGCAAAGGCGTGATTACGATGTCAATTCATAAACACCGCACCCCGAGAGACTGCACGGATGAAAGCGCCAATGCCACTGGAAAATTACCCACCCAGCCGGGGCAAGTCATTTGCTACACGGTGGAGCAAAATGACAAACACTCAGACTCAGGCGTGCACACAAAACCAAAGGTGCAAACTGTAGGGAGGTAAATAAGAGGAAGTAGAGAGTGAAAAAAGAAGGGGGGTGGGGGGGGGGCAACTCAGAGGTGGAGGAGTGCATTGAGACTTGAGGTGTGTCTCCATGCGGAGTGTGTGTGAATGTGTGTGTTTGCGCCCCTCCGTGGGTGTCGAGCCCTCTTGGCTGTGGTCGGCAGGGGAGAGCTGTCACCATTTTTCAAACAGATGGAAAGAACCTCACTGGGACGCTGAAACACTCGGCGGGCAGATAATACACACACGCGCATGCCGAACACACACATGCACAGCAAATTTCATATGTTCTTGAGCATCAGGTGGCCAACACCCGGGCACCTGCAAATACCACCTGGGAAATGCCACACAGCTAGATATAATCTATTTGTTTGCGGACCTGCGTCACAGCATAAAAGGAGAGGATCCATTGATATTTAAATGGCTGCATGCGTGTGCAAAGTGAGCGAGCGAGGCAGGGAGAGGGGGAGAGAGAGGGAGAGTGAGAGGCAGCAGCTGTGTGCGTTTCAGTGACATAAAATCGTGATTTTGAGACGGCGCGAAGGATCAGAACGTTGACATTTCGTTGCGTTTATGTGGCAGAGATAGATTGTTTCATACTTTGTAATATATTCAATGTGACTCACGAGAAACAGAGAGAAAAATGGAGATAGAGAACAGCTGGCGCAGATTGAGTAAAAGGTACAAGGTTTGAGATAATTATCAGGTGGTGCTAAGCAATGTCTTTAAGCATTTTCTCAGGTTTCACATGCAGTCATGGGATATTTTAATGTACTTTTGGTCTGGGGCTATTCTAAATGGTTTGGGTTAGCCATGAACTATTAATGCCGCTGCACACTATTTTGTGCAATAGACTTTCCTTCTAACTCTGTGGCAACAATTTTGCGGAAGCCATTTCTGTTTCAACATCATAATTCTTTAGCAAGTTTTTGTTTTTGTTTTTCAGTGGTATAAAAGGCCGTCAAGGACTCAGACTTGCATGTAATCTGATCAGATTCATCTGAACACCGCCCACGTAGTTTACAGTTGTTGTTTTTTTAACTAGCTTGTAGAATTCATTTTGTTCTGTTCATTGTCTTTTCCTTTGCTGCCTTCATCCACAATCTGTCCACTTATCTTGTTAAAAGCAAAATGCTTCCTCGCATTACTTCCCATGTCATCATTGTCCAGCTCGTCCTCGTCAGGAAAATTTCCGTATGGGTCGACCTCTGGTGGCCGTAGTAATAACCCTAACTCAGACAACTCAGACATCAGCAGAGGAGGAAGTCCGTGAGTATAAAAAGCTATAGAAGTCTATGTAGTTAGCTTACATCACTAATAATGTACGTTAAGTATTTATCATAAGTTAAGTTATATAGCTTATGTACTTACTCTAACCTATACCAAGATCTTTTCCTAAACCGAACCAAGTAGATTTGTTGCCCAAACCTACCAAACTGCAAGCGTATGACAAAGGTCCAGTACGCCTGTCTCTGGCACTCATGGCAGTCATGCTGTTTGGAGAACGCTGATATGTGGTGTTTTGGGAGTCACTGACAATCAAACTATTTAGTCATGAGGTATGAGGACATGTTGTCATTATCTTGTGAGCACAGCTAGCTAGTCATCCTTATTTTATGATAGCAAGGAGAAAAAAAGAGGACATGTCATGGGTCAGATGGACAGAGGTGGACAGTGCCCCCCAATCCACCAAGAATTTTCTTTTTGAGTAGATGAATTACAGCTCAGGAACATATATCAATCTCCTAGGATGGATGAACTAGACTAGCATGTACAGAGCTCTGACCAACCTGGAGCTGAGATGAGTGCAACACACAGGAGTCAAAATATTTTTGGCTATTTTTGTTACTTTCAACAACTAGTTTGTTAAACCAATTCATTCCATTTGGAAGGCCAATTTCAATTACTTGATCACAATAAAATGATATGCTGCCCCTTCTTGCCAGCTGTCAACATTACATCTCTCTGCAATGCAACAAACACAAGTATACTGAGCTCTGGAGCAATCAATAATAAAACGCTGGTTAGACTGGTAGGCTCCAACACACAACAGAAAGCGTGTTCATCTTCATAATTATAATATAAATGAATAAAAATAATTGCTATAATAAGGTCTTAACATATGTACATAAATAGAAAATAAATAATCAAGCTCAGATCTAAAAAGAAGCAGTTGAGTGTTTCCCACTAGAGCCATGTCATATTTTTTTAATGTAATCCTTTAAATATTAAAGATTCTGTGTGTAGTAGTATTTGTGCTCCCATGAGTTAAGACCGCATTTGTCATAAGCTCATGCTCCCTGTCAGAGAGACAATGTTGAACTAAGTCCCCGATCTCCAGTGAGCGTCACTGGGTTTATTTTCTCAAGAGGACAAACATGTTGGAAGGATTTTTTGTTTTTTTTCCATCGACCTTTAACTCTCTCCACCATCTGTCACTGTGAAAAGCTATGAAAGCTTTAGCACGACTTGCACTCTGTTTCATTCTACAAAGTCATCTTCCTGTTCATACAGGAGTCAGGAGGATATTGGATTGTTGAGGCTGATAGCAATTTTGATACTTGAGGACAGAAATAAGAATCCAAACAACAATCCAAATACACTGAATCCTTACTTTTATAACATAGACTGCATGAGGATTGAAAGGTTATGCTGACCATGTGGAGCGGGAAACCTACCAAACACCTAAACAATAGCTAAGATCACCAAAAGGTCCATTCAGTGGTTGTTCCGGAGTTGGTCTGTCATCATCTGGTGAGGAAATTGCTTTCTTGGCTGCTGTTCACAAGATTGAGAATGAACTTCAGCTGTTACGTTGACTGTCTTCCTGAGGAAAATGACACCGTCAGACATGTCAGCAAATGCCAAAAAAAAACCATTCTATCTGCTGATGAAGATCTTGTGAAGTGATTGAACGAACCAGAACAGCTACTAAATGGACCTTGGTTTGAGATTGCGTTCTCAAGTGCCGTTTCCAAGGCCAAGAATAAACTTTCAGCCTCAATTGAACAGTGAACATCACAAAGATGACAGTGACCACGAGGCGTCCAGGAGACCTTTCAAAAATTCCCTAGTAAAGAAAGGCAAAAATACTCATAACATAACAAAATAATTGATGACCGTAACAGATATAGGTTGGGTGTGGTTCACAAAACCGGCTCTGCTCTGTTGCAGATCACGTACTATTGGTTTCATAGTAAACAGCATGTGGGTAAGGAATTTCAGGTGCGGCCCAGGGTTGAATTTTGGTCAATGTCGAGAAAGATTACGCCGAGAAGGTGAAAAGAGCCCAGTCATCTCCAACAACATCCTCTCCAACTAGCTAATGCATTTTATCGAGATGCCGAAGATTCTGATGCCTCATTGTTCACGTAAGAGGTTTCAACTCTCGACATTCCTGGCCGCAGGTGTGCCACCTGCTCAAGGGGACCTGGCTTCAAGGCAGCCAAACACGTAACACTCTTTCGCTTTCAAATATTTTCAACGCTTGACCAGGTGTTTCCTCAGGTTACACTTGCAGTTGATTTTTGCCCTGTTTGCAGCTGTTGCAGGGGCAACGTCACGCTCTCTCTCATTCTCTCTACAACGCGACTCTAAAGATGCACTGTCAGGTACGTAAGTTTGATTTTACTTGAATAGGTTCTCAGTAGTAGCAATGAAAATCATACGGCACCCAACCCTCGTAACAGAATTGATAGATATCGTCGTGTCATGTCTTATTTCATATGAGATATCGGTAAACTCTATTGTAATAACACAAAATACATGACACAAGACAATAGTAAAGTCTGTCAATACATTTTAGCGCTCTGCTATTCCTTTGTATATACCGATGACTATGTATTTGTGGCCAGCCAATGGGCCTGCCAATGGTCGAGGCTCTCGTTAAAACTAACTAGACGGCTGACTGTGTTCATGCATCATATTGACTGGATGAGGTTGACCGTCTCCGTTGTGATGGGCTCATTTTGCGGTGCTATATGTTGAAGTGCAACCTGTAATAAAAATGTCAAATTACTATGAGAGTTGAAGCAGAGTACAGAAGTGAACTTTCATGCGGAGTGCGCAGCAGTCTGGCTTGTTATGTGGGCAGAATGCGGCCTGTCCTCCGAGGGCGTTCCCTGGCTAAGAGCTCGGTGTGGGGCCCCTCCACTCTCAGAGACAGATGTTAGGGCTGGGCTCGGCCATCCACTCTCACCATAATGAGAACTCATGGGGACCCGGGCCCGCACGCACGCACGCTCATGCACATGCATGAACACATTGAACAGCATACCTGCCGTTCCACATTCACCTAAAAAAAACATTCGCACACACACATATTCAACACCTCCAGCACAAAGTGAGAACCAAACAGTGAGAGGCAAGAGTGATGAGTGAGCCCGGGGTGGATTCATGATTTAACAATGATGTGCCGGTTAGAAAAACGAGTGACCTTCACACTCACATGCACGCACACACAAACACGTGCAAACACACGCACGCCCACGTACACACATGGGCTTCGCTGTTAACATACAGTGTCTCCGACTGACAAGATATTCAAATAGAGGGCAGAGAGGGCTTGAGTGTGTGTGTGTGTGTGTGTGTGTGTGGTTGAGTCTTGCCAAGCATTTTTGAGTGTTTAATGAATGAATGTAGCACTTTAATTATTCACCACTCTATTATTAGCTTCGAGTCCACTATGTCCGAATATGTATGACAGTGTTCATGCCTGTGAGGAGGCTAAATCGTGGAGAATAAATCATGATTTAAAAGTGTGTTTTCATGCATATTTGTCTTTGTTTACAGAATCCAGGTTTGTCCATGTTTTCATGCATGTGCGACTGAGAAACACAAGTAGTATCTGTGTGTGCTCGCTAGAATGTATAAAATTGTAAAGAAAAAAAATTGCATGCTATTGCTAAACCCTCACGGTCTCCTCCGGGGACGGTTAGCCTTGATAGACTTCTTCAACTTCTTAAAGTCAACAAAAGCTACTCCGAAGGCAGAAATAAAAAAAATAAAAAAGTCACTCAGATTAAAATTTTAGCTTTCAAATGCCCTCAACCTAATGCCTTTCCACAAGGAGATTCTCTACGGGGTCCTCGTGAAAGACACAGAGACTGAAAGAGAGGGGAGAGACAGATCCTGGGGGAAGGAGAGAACATTGTGATAAGACCTGGCTAAGCCTCGCCGTCGGTAATTACCTCCCCGCTAATGCTACAACAGGAAATCCCAGCGGGGGCACGAAAAAAGATGAGGACGAAAGATTGAAAGAAACATTTGAAGAAGAAAGCAGAGACATTTGAATTTGCGATATTATTGGTTCCTCGTTTTGACAAAGACAAACACGGCAAAGACAAGGATAAGGGGTAAGCTGACGGGAGACAGAACAGAGGATGAACAAGGGGGAGTGAGAGGATGCAAAGCGTTGGGAGGAGCAGGTACACGGTGACCCAGATCCTCCTCCTGGTAACACAGGGGGGGGAGCTGCTACAGCCAGGCTGCTGTCTGCTGCAGGACTAGAGCTGGGGATGAAGATGCAGGACACAAATGTGAGCTCAGGCAGCTGCTGCAGTCTGACAGCTGGAACAAATCATAATGTACACGCGGGTTTGAAAACAAATTGTGGCAAAGACAAAGGGTTTGCATCAGAGCTGACAGGCAGTCTCATTGCTCTCTCTCCCCCTTCTACTTACCCCCCTCTCTCTCCCTTTTTTTTCTTCCTGGGGAGGGAGGAGGGAGCGCCATGGTGATTTCTCCCAGGGCACACGGGGACAAATGAGGCCCCGAGCGCCCCGTTAAAAAAAGAAACAACCCAGCAGAGAGTTCGTGTCCCTCGGGGTTTGACCCGGACGACGCAGGTAAACACGCGCGCACACACACACTCGCTGACGTATACAGACATGTTTGGGCATGCAATTACTGAGCCTGTGCAACAGCCACTGGGAACTGGGGTGCACTTTTACGTAGGGCAGAGGAGGAGCTCGCGGTGTATGTGCGCGCTTCAGTGGCCCAGTTACAACAGGGGGATAAAATCGCTGCATCCACGACCGGGCCTTGACACAAACTCGGGTCCCACCTGTTAATTTCTAATGCTCCACCTGTGCATGTGCGCATTTGTGAGCACGCAATCACCACAGATGTCTTGGAATGAAGGACACCATATATTACACGGACATATTTCGCCGGCTTTCATAAGTCACGACGCGCACGCGGGCCCGCACACACTTCCCCACAAACCCATGACAAAGCGAGCGGGATTCATGCATCATTGTGCGGAGATTTCTATGGCGGGCTGAAAATATGGCAGAGCAGCCGGCATGTGAGAATGGCTGGCCACAACTCAATACACTCCATACTGTCGGGACACTGTTTATTTTTAGATGCTTTATGGCTCTTGGCTCCGGCGGCCCTGATGCCAGAGAGAGTCATGGGCAAACACACTCAGAGAACACACACTCCATATTTGTATATTCTTAGTCAGTGCTTTGAGCGTGGAGCCGCTCAAACACGGTGTCACAACTTGGCGGTCTTGCGGTCGGATCCTTGGGGTGCGGGATCGTTAGAAACAAACACTTGTGTTTGTACTGAGTGGGGTTTCTTTTTCATATTGCGCTGATTAATCCTCGGGGGTTTCCTTTCGTCGTAAAACATTCTCAAACTGATTTTTTAAAGATGTTTTAACACTGCATTGTTTATGT
This sequence comes from Diplodus sargus, assembly GCA_903131615.1. NCBI lineage: Eukaryota > Metazoa > Chordata > Actinopteri > Spariformes > Sparidae > Diplodus > Diplodus sargus. The sequence continues at coordinate 89,916 of CAEMYA010000124.1, forward strand.
CCATGTTTGTTGGCTTAATTCTTCACTGCCTTCGTTGCCGTGTTGCTTGAGGGAGTCCTTCATTCACAGTAAGAACCCGATTGTCAAAACAGACCTTTGGGAACTTTATATTAATGATATCCCATTATCCAGCGTAACATCACCATTGTGTCTCACGATGTAAGAGCTTGAACATTAAAACAGAGCTCCCCGGCACGATCATTTGAAATGCTGCACATTTCCCAGCCATTCTCACCCGTCCATCTGTCACCCATCAATCACAGCTCAGCCTTATCATAGCTGTGACAGGCTGTCAGGTCCCTGGCGTGTTCTCACATATCTCCTCCCCGCCAATATTCCTGCACACTGGTGTATGCAAAAGCCCACTCACACTGAGGCATGAGCTAATGGAAAGGCAGAATCATCCGGTGGGTCTGCCTTCAGCACAATGGATAGCTCTGCTGCTGCGGCTTCTCGCTGAGTGTCACTGGCTCCTTTCAGGACCAAGGACAGCACCAGACACTCTCTTCATGCCTGTTTGTGGGTAACTGGGCTGTTGTCTCGCAATTTACAGCGGCACGCGGCACTTTCTCAAGGATAAAAACAAACACACTCTGCCACCATAACAACGGCGGTGAAAGCCTTTCTAGTAATCTAAGATGCATCAACACATACTAAATATACATAGGCTTGATGATACAGTATATTAAGCAAGGCTAAATGTTTTGCACCCGGCTCTTCTCGCCTTCGAGATGATAATGCCTCGTATTTGAGAGGACTTCAAAAGAAAGTGGAAAGCGGCGGTTTGATAAAAGCAGAGCGGAGATAATGAAGGTAAACAGACATAAGCCCGGCGGACCTCGTCTCCAATCACTACCCATCATAACCGCCGCAGAAGGGTGACAGACTTTGTAGCATCTGCTGGCAGGCTGGCCTGACGCCAGGGGCGCTGACACCAGTACTGTAACTCACAACAACCAGCACTGAATACCGCTTTTTATCAGGGCCGTATATGTGGACCTCCGGCTGACGGAGATTTAACTTCCCAAAAAAGCCCCGAGTACCCCGAGCCTGTGAGTCTACGAGTGGAGAGGAGAGCGTGTGCGTCGGTATGTGGTTATGTGTTCAGTGCTCAGGGAAGCAACAGCATGTGTTCTTTGTATTTGTTTGTGTACATTCAGGAACGTTTGGGTGTACAGGTATAAGCTCTGCCAGCTCGCGTTCAGCCTGTAAGTGGCAAGCATATGGGATGACAACTGTTGCCTTCATGGGGAAATGGACGGATTAATTGAAATTGAGCACAGATAGGAGAACAGACACGCGAGTGATGAGCACTTAACACAATCATCAAGGCAAAATCACACAGGGACTTGTTGTGCGGTGTGTAGTTTTGTCTTGTGCGCTCGCCCGCTCGTGTTTGGGTCCCGGCTTTAAACTGATGAAGGAATGCGTGTGCGGGCTTCCCAATACCTGTGGATGATCATCAACTTTGCAAACCATTAGCAAATACATGGTGCTGAGGATTTATAACACGGCTGTGTGCGTGTTGACTGACAATGAAGAGCGCGCTGCTGCTGCTCGCAGTGCTGAAACAAGACAACTAACGCTCATGCAGGGCAAACCTCAACATGGAGCTGTCCATAGCAGTTTGCAAGCATACAGCATTATGAGCAATATAGGCACAGACCAATCGTCTGCCTGGTCGATCAAGGTCAATATTCTGATTTTCCTCTGATTATGTGTATCTGTGTTTTTTGTGTCCAACTGCAGTTAAAATACATTAATGTAATAAGTGCTGGCTATAATGCAGCATCCTTTTTCTGACTGTAGTCACCACTCAATCCAATCAACACTGAATAATCTGTATCTGCAAAGCAAACTGGTTATCACTACAGTTCTCAGATAAATGTAGCGGAGCGGAAGTATAAAGTGGCAGAAAAAGGAAGTACTCGTAGTTCCTCAAAATTGTACTCAAGTGCAGGGCTTGAGTAAACTGTGGTTGGTCACATTCCATCACTAACGATGTCAATTTATTCCTGTTTCTTTTTACTGCAAATGTAAATCATTTCCAGATTTCTGTTATTGCTCTCCTTGGTTACTAATCATCGGTAAATGGAAATCATCTCTGGAAAAAAACATACTGGTTGATGCCTTGTCATCAGGCAAGCGTAAGAAAAACCGCCCACAGGTTTCACTGGCATCCACGTAGTTCATAAAGTTCAACATTTTGGAAAATACACGCAATTGTTTTTGTGCGTACGAGTTGCATAAGAACACACTCTCATGCCTATACAGTGGATATGCAGCTCGAGCCGGCAGTCGATTAGTTTAGCCTAGCACGAAGTTTGTAGACTGGTAGTAACCAATAGCCTGGCTCTGTCCAAAGGTCACAAAATCTGACTACCAGCACCTGCAAAGCATCGACAATATAGACAAAGCATAAACATGGTCATTTGCCTTTTTATTAAGGAATGTTTCTAAGTGTGCCAAGAAACAACAGTCCCAATGTTTGCCAAAATGTACGTCCCCTGAACTGGTTAATGTATAAGCAGGCCAATTTAACAACTGGTTAAGTGCATTCGAGGATGATTTCCAGGTAGGCATAGTGTATGCAACAAAATCGTTCAGTTTTCAAATTAAGTCAGAACTGATGTTTGTCAGGGCTGATCAAATATACATTTTAGAGCGGCTAAATCACTAAATAAATGTGGTTTCTGCTTCTGGGATATGCTCCAGCCCCCGAACCATCATTTTATAAACCCTGAACAAAATGAGTACGTATAGACGTATAGATGGATGGATATGTGATCATTTGTGTTGATAACAGGAAACTGACAGTATTCACAATATACAGACACCGAAAAGCACAGAGCCGTCTGTACTCTGCCACTGCTGCTCTGTCTGCATGTCCATTATGAAAGTCTGCACTCAACTCGGAGTGCTCCACCTGTCAAGTGTGAAGATTTATGAGTCACAGAGACAAAGATCTGCAGCTTTCTCCCTGACCCTGTCTCCTCTCACTCGTCCTCTAACTCTCTCCATCTTCTCCATCTGATCATTTCCTTTGAGGTCAGACAGACCCAGCTGGTGGAGAGGGACAGGTCAGGCACTATCTGTCTGTGTAACACTTTGCTACTCATCAGTGTGTGTGAGCGTGTGTGTTTGTATGTGTAGGTGTGTGTGTCTCACATACATGTCATCACCCAGCATTGAAAAATGGGAGTCCGCTGGTTAGATTGGACTTGTGGTAAGTGATTGGAGGGAAGCAGGAGCAAATGGATGAGAGGAGGACTGAAGTGGAGTCCTTTCAAAAATGTGAAGAGCTCTTGCGTGTGTGTGCATGCGTGCGTGCGTGTGTGCGTGCGTATGTGTGTTCCATGTACTATAGGCCATAAGAGCAAATCACCAAAGGAGCATGATGATGGAACAAATGTGATTATCTTGAGCAGTAGGGACTAAGTGTGGCACTACAGCGATGACACGGCGCGCACATACTCGCACATAAACAGGCAGTTTCACAAGATGATGATTTCTAGAAAATAACCTGCTTTGATTCTCATCTCCACTCCACTTAGACAATGCAATCTTAACCCCAAACCCAATTTAATCCCATCTAACACCAGGGTTGGGCGAACTGGACAAATATAATGGCTCTTGATTTGCTGAGTCCATCACTGGTTGGGTTTTTTGGGGGATGTGATTTTTTTTTTATTATTTTTTTTTTTTGTCATTTTTTTCAAGCTCTATAACTTATGTTACAATGGCTTGTGTTGGTTGTTCCACTGTCGCAGACAGGGCGTCTCTTCCAGACAGACGTGTCCCTGACTAATAGCAGCCTCCCTCTGTTAGCACCACATTAGATTTCACAGAATGCTCCAGACAGCCTTAGCCACATGCTACCGGCACTGACACTGCTTCTGTCGAGCAGGATGAGAAATGTTTTCGTGCAGAAGAAATATTTATCCTTAAAAAAAACAGACAAAATAATTAACAACAAGGTTACTGTCAATCATACTGCAGGCAGCGAACAAAGAATAGTATAGTGGCAATTGCTAGTTGCAGGTTGGAAAATGTTGACGTGTCGCCCAACCCTAACACCTTCGAGTTTTAACACTTTCTTCATGTCTTATTTCAGCAGTCCATTTCTTCTGTGTCCGTTACCCTTCCTGTTTTCTCCCCTTCACCAGCCTGATTTTTCCTCCACATCTGCCTTTGCATCCATGTAATTAGGCCCAGCCCTGGTCCCAGCCAATCAGCTCCATCCCTGTTCCTGGTGTTTATCCACTTATTACTCCCACCGGTGTTTCTCCACCTCTCTCCGCCTGCACCTCATCCCCTCGTTAACTTGTTTTGTATTTAACACCAGCCTCCAGTTCAGTTTTTGTCGAGTCATCTGTAGTAGTTCCCCCTGGGCCCGCTGTTGTGTTTCCCTGAAAATTCCTTGGTGTTTGCCGGTTCCTTGTGCGCCGTATCCAGAGAAAAGCTTCATCTATTGATCTTCCTGCCTGCATTTGGGTCAACGCTCTCTGCTCCGGCGTGACAACCAGAAGATTAATGGCCGTGGTTTTGGATTCAGATGGTCATAACTTACACGCGGTGTGTTGTTTGGGTGAACACACATACCTCTGGCCGAGTAGCTTAGCACATTCATGCTATTCGAATGAATACGCAACAGGTTTTTAGCACTGCTGTTTCTAGCAGTGTTACCTGTGTTAGCTTCCTAAAGATAGAGGTGGTTAAATCAGACTTGTTTGATACAGTGGGTCCAGTTATATATACCTTATGATAGATATGGTCATACATTTCACATTTCACCAACATAATGCCTGTTCTATACATATGCTCTTTTTACACTCGAACTTACTGTTATCAAGTGATTGCCACTTGACATCAAAGTATCCATGAAAAGGCTGGTTCAAGTCAACTAGCGAAAAGCACTTTGCTAACACATCTCTCGTCTCAGTTTTAAGCTAAGAGAAACACTTGACATTTGGACATCTGCAACTGAATTAATTCCATCTAGTGATGAATATCAGAACGGTCAGTAAATGCAAGAACGAACTTTCAACTTCATCTCTTTTCTATCCCCCTAATCTGTCCATTTGTGTCCTTATCCAGTCTGGTGATTTACTTTTTCTGACCTTTTTTTTTT
>CAEMYA010000124.1:95056-111202 GCA_903131615.1 Diplodus sargus
TTTTTGTTAAATTCATTCCCTTACACTTCCCCTGACCCTGGGGGTTCAAACTTAATTCTACGAAACCCGCTCTGGCCTTGTCTCTGATCAAATCCGCTCTCTCTTTTCTTCTTTCTCTCTCTCTAACACACTTTGTAGCACAAATCAATGGGCCTTGGATGTCTGAATATCTGCTGCCAAGTATGGTCAGCCGTGACCACCCAAAGACACACAAAAAAAACAAAAATTGAGACACCCACTCACTGCGCGGTGCTCCCAGTTCACTCAGCTACTGAACTACATGCTCACACACACTGTGACTCTACTCCTAAACCCCCTCCGCCTCCCCCCCTCCTCCCCCCTCCTTCCACATCTGAAAAGACAATAGAGTTGAAAGAGACACAAACACTTGAGGTAGAGGGGGGGAAGAGCCAGATACTGTATATAGAGTCAAGATGGAGGAAGATGTAAGCGTATGGGCCGTGGTGGAACGCCTTAGAAAAGCACTCTGCTCTGAGATCTGATAATAGCTTTCAGGGACAAAACTTCCTTTTTATTTGCGATTCTCTCTCTGTATGTTTACAAGACGGCAACAAACACCCACACCATAACTCCTCAACATCCCTTACTTAACATCGAGGCTCAAAGGAAAGGCTTGTTGTTTCGCTAACAATAAATGCAGCGCTTCTTCACTCTAAAGTTAAAGTTCACGTCGCTGGAAGGAGCTGCGTGATACTCCAGTAACAAGGCGCGTATCATTAATCACAGGATCACGGGAGCCCTGCTTCTCTACCTTCTTTGAAGACGGCAGCTTAATCTTATCCACCCTGACTCTATCTTTTTGTCTCTGGTGGCTGCGGGACTGCGCTGGGATCAGTCTGCCTGGCGCCGCACTCCGTGGCCACAGCCACTAAGCCCTCCTACTACTCAAACGGTGTGGGGCTGTGCAGAGATCAGTGAAGCTTTGAAAACGGGGGACGAAGCAATTGTTGCGTCAAAAATAAAATAAAGAAATAAGTACAAATTTGTGTTCCTCCATGTCACTGGGCCCTGCTTCCCCTGGCTGCTGCAAGGCCGGGCCGGATCTGTGCGGCATCCTGTGTCACAGACCGGTTGGAGGATTTATAGAGTGCTCTCATAATGCACTTCCTTTTTCCAAAAGGGGGACATAAATCTGCCTCCTTTTTTTTTTTTTTTTTGTCACCCCCCTTTTTTATTTGCTAATGGGATCCTCAAAATGACTATCCTCTTGGCTTTCTTTATCCCTCGGATGCACACACACACACAAAAGCACCGGCTTACACACCCTGACACACATACAGAAGCCCTATATAGAAAACCATAAATTACAGGACCTGTGTCAATTAATCCTGCAACTTCACAAGCAGGCCTCACACCACAGCCACCCGCCTGAAGCTTGTCGCCAAAAGGCAGAATGTAGCATTCTAAGAGTTTGTATGTTTACCGACAGGGGAAATAAAGTGTACAGTGTGTTTATCTGGACATAATAAAGCAGCAAAAAGGTTCCACCAACAAAGAGCCGCGCAGTGGGTAGCTGAATTAAAATATACAGTGCTGGTAATGAGCTATCTAAATTCAGAGTTCATATTGCTTGGAATTACACAAAAGCGGGGCTCCGGGCAGCACTGGCAAAAAAAAAAAAAACTCTACAGCTCTTTCTGCCTCTCTGCCAGAAGACTCTCCCCGTCGAGCGGCGACACGGTCGGTCCAGGGGAAATCGTTTGAGCCACAGCATGTATCTGCGGATGCAATAATTCCTTTGTAAACAACATCACCTCCTTGCCCGTTTTTGCATACTTGGCGGCTGTCAACATGTTGGCTGCACTCTATCACTCTCCCTGCGTGTGCACGGGCCAAATCCACGCACACGCGCGCACGCACACACACACACACACACACCTACACAAACAGACACAGGAACGTTAGTGCTCCGAGCTCCGATTACTGACAACTCTGAAACACACACCAAGTGGATGCACGCGCATCTGGGGACACACAAGCTGAATGGATGACTGGAGGGTAACGGTGATTAAAGGAAGTTGCACGTCCACGCTTTCCCGGAATGAAACGGCGGCTAAACACAAAATGACAGGAGCAGCGGCGCCTCAAAGTTATCTGGAAAACAGGTTCGCACATTGCCGCTACGGAGGCGGATCTTTTGCAACACTTGACACGAATTCACTATTTCAGTTGTCGTTTACAAAAACCGAAAAGGAGAGACGGCGTCAGGGCTAAGAAACGTGTGATGATTTAGGTTTGCTGCTTGGTACGCTTCCTGCCGACTGTGGCAGGAAATGGGGAAGGCAGCGAGGGTCAGTGTGCAGCGACAGATCCTCGAGACAATGGACTTTTATTCTCTCCCGGGTTTACTCACTGTACAGTGGCCCCAGGGAATCAATTAGAACCATGGTGCGCTCGCCTTTACAGCCCCCACTGACTTGGAAGTAATTTGTTTACTTCACAGCCGAGCTCTGGGTACCAGAGGAATGAGAACTCCTTCCTTAAAGTGCATCTATCCTGTTATTTCCTGCCGCGTTACATATATGAAAAGCAGCTTAACACAAGAATCCCCAAACAGGTCATTAAGCAGTTTCTGCATGAACATGAGAGTCATCACATTGTCGCTGGCAAGTAAATGCTATTTAAATGAAAGTGCATATGAGGCAAAAGCTTGACCTCCGGGGCCAGGTCAGGTCCTGGAGCGGGTCTATTACCATATGTTTTCCTTTCACACACAAGGCTAAGATTGCAGCAGCCAGCCAGCCAGCCAGCATGGAGGCTCTTTCGTGTGTCAGGAGGCAAGCAGGATAAACAGCTTATCACACTTTGGGTGTCTCTCGGCTCCCAGACGAAACTGACAGGTGTCACCTTGTTATTTCACCGTGTAAAAGCCAGCCTCGGTCTACAGGGAGTTGATTAGCACAGACCTGTTGCCGCATTTACCCGCTTACCTACGGCACATGCCGAGCTCACTGGAGGATTGAGCGGTCCCGCTGCAGCGAGGATACTGGTGGACCTAAAATTAGCTCAGCCGTGATGCAAAAACTGCCGACAGTATGGCACACATTTATGACATCTGGGTGTCATTATCATATATCTGTGCCTTTGGGGATTATTTCTCGCTTGTTTTGGAATTTTTAATGGGCTAATTGCAGCTGTGAATTAAATTAGTTTGCTGGTAAATCCCACCAAAGCTTAGTTTACACACTCATATTACACAGATGATGATTTCAGACGGATTTATCAGAGTTTGGGTCAATTTGCAAAGGCCGCTGCTGACAGACGAACCTCTAAACACCCCCACGTCCCTGTGAGATGAATCTGGCTGCTGTCATGCTGCCAGCATTCATGTTGCTCACAGTAGTTGCAGATTTGATTCTTAACGATATGACCATCTGCACCGTTATGTGTGTTTCAGCCCTGAGATTGACTCTCTCACGCTTTCAGATGTGTTCATCCCCGCCCAGAAGAGAGTGTGTGAATTGGACGTGGGAGTTGTGTTCCAAGTCCACACTGAGCTAATTATGCGCCACATGTGCACTAATAACACCACGGTTGTTAATGATGCACTGCCCACTTTCAACTTCAAACTGGCTGAAAGGCACCGGAGGACCCCATATGCTACTTCTTTGCAGATTTCCTCCCAGAACTTCACAGATTATCTGCTCCGATGGCCCCAGTCTCATAAATTCCCGCAATGTAACAGAGTGTTTATCCTTCACCCAGCCTCAGACAGAAACACTGCAAGCCCCTGAGTCAATATTACAGTGATGCCACATGAGATTAACCCAAAAAACAGGCTTCAACAAGGTCACGGTTAGCTCAGTATCAAGCACCACGAAAACACTGTAAATCTCCATAGAAGCACTGTAGGGACGCCACAGGAGATGAAAGAAATACCCTCAAGTGAGGGGCAGTACAGTTATACAGTGACCACCAAGTGCTCAGCCTCCTAAAGTCCAAAGCAGGGAAACTGTAGGGAATATATTTTACTGGAGAAAGACCATCAAACATATGCAGACTGCAATCAGCACCACAGCAGATGGGCATGTTCTCTTCATCCACACACACACACACACACACACACACACACACACACACACACACCCACAGCCTCTCGGGCTGCATCCACCTATGATAAAGCCGTAGCGCACTCGCAGATGCGCGCCACACGGAGCAAGTGGGTTGCCCTTCACCTACCGTACCTTTGGTGTGAGCGGCGCTCAACCCCAGAGCCACCACAGCCAGCACGCCGGCTATTCTCAGCATCTTCTCGGTGGAGATTCAGCCCCGGGAAAGACGAGGGGGACTACGGCGACCTCTTTCCTCTTCTCTTCTCTCCTCTTCTCTCCTCTTTCCTTCTTTCTTTTTTAAAATTTTTTCTGCCCCCTCTTTTTCTATCTCTGTCTCCTTCTCCTGTCCGCCCTCTCCCTCTTATTCAACGCCTCAGGTTCTCTCTCTCTCTCTCTCTCTTCTTCGGGCAGAGTGCGCGAACAGTTCACAGATATGTGGGACAAGGCGGGCAGCGTGGAGTGGAAGAAGGACACCGGGCGCCCGCAACAGCAACAAAAACGCACCTCGCCGCACCGTAGCCGCGCGCGTCGCACCGCAGGTCTCGTGGACGGTCGAGGCAGCAACTAAAGTGGTTTCTGCTGAGACGGGACCGGAGAGCAGCGCACCCCGGGACCAGACCGAGCGACGTCACAGGGAGTAGAGGGATGGATCCTTTTCTCTCTCTCTCTCTCTCTCTCTCTCCTCCAACACACCCCTTCACCCATCTATCTCTCTCTCTCTCTCTCACACACACACACACACACCCTCCGCCCTCCCCTCTCTCCTCCTCCTCCTCCTCCTCCCATCTCTCCATCTCAGGAGCATCCCAGCCCACTCCAACTCGCATGAGTCTACGCGCCGAGGACGGACCCATGATGAAAACAACTGTTTGAAAACGCATTGACTGTCTTCTTTTAATGGAATTCGATAGCAAAGTCCTGAGACGGAGCTTTTAAATCCATGTAGAAAACACCACGGCGTCATGCATGTACAGTCACTGTTTGCATGTCAAAGCTCGTAATAACGTTTCAGTGTTGAAAATGACATTATGAACTCGCTAAAGAGCACTTGCATATAGCAGGCTATAATTATAATGTAAGAGTAATCATTATTATCATAAACCAACCTTAACTTATGTGCTAAAATATCCTCCTTATAAATGGGGCTTCATTTGTCATGCAGGCTACAGCAGAAATAGAATTATCAGCCCAGTGTGGGCCAGTCCTGGCACAGCTCCCCCCAAAAAAATAAATACATAAATAAATAAATAAACATTTTTGAGGTTAAGATATAGAAAGGCTTTAAAATAATGCAGAGACATTCATCTCAGCAGTTCTTCTTATCGTAGAGAAAGCATTCAAAACCGTTGCTTAAATGTCACATATTCTCATTCCTTTTCTCCTTTTCTAAAATAAGCAACAGATTTAAAAACCTCCAAGTGACATGGCTCATTCTACCAGAGAGAGAGCCTCTCTGTTTGCCATGCTACACAGGAAGAAGAAAAAATCCTCATTCCGTTCTTTCAGCTCATCTGTAGGGTGTGTGTGTGTGTGGGCGTGTGTTGGCATGCCTGTGTGAGTGTGTGTGTGCATACATGCATTATTTTTTTTTCAGATGGTGCCCGGCAGTAGGATTAATAATAACTTTTTCAATTTTCCTGAGTAGCCTATCTCAAAGGAACTTTTCTCTTGGACCATCTCGGCTGTTTAAGGATTATTCTGGGAGGCAGAGAAAATATTGCCAGCGTTATCTATAGGGAGAGAGAGAAAAAAAAAAGTAATACAAACAAACGACAATGCAACAGATTTGAATCCACACCATCCAGTGATGAAATTAAATTTGGTCTTCTTTTCACCGGGAGACAACCTAAGTGGTGTGTAGCCGACGGAAAGGCATTTCCCTGAGCGTGTGTTCAAAGAGGTGACAGTGAAGCCAAAGCGCTGGTTCTCACACTGAGGTGTGGAGACGCTCAGGGGACCTCAGACACACGAGGTTCCTTTAAATTTGACCGTATCTTAGTGCTCACTACAATATCACACTGAGGGATAAAACTCACCCAAAATTGAAAATTCAATCATCTACTCACCTTCATGTCGATGGAGTCGAGTGCAGCCTCGCAGCCCACAGATCATTTCTTGCAAAAACAACAGGAAAAAAAGTACAAAATGTCTCAAGGCACCACGTCATGCATAATCCAGAAAGACATTGTTTACACCTTCAACGAGGGCTCGAACACGCACTTCAGGCATGCCAACGATTCTAGCTTAGCATCTACAGTGCATCTAAGCTTTAAAGAGGGTGCAGTTGTTTCTTGACGTTTTGAAACAAGTCCCCATCTACCTCAGCTGAAACGGGAGAGTGCTGCAACCCCGTTTTACTGTGAAGCTCCTGAGAAGTTTTGTGGACCATGAAACTTCATCCGACTTTCCATCAGCACGAGGCTGAGTCTATAATGACCCAATTTTCCCTTGCGGATGAACTTCTCCTTTAATATCATCGCATACCATAAACAAAACATATACCCTTTAAATCAAAAGCAATAGGTTTGTTTTAATATGTTGAATACTTTCGCATCCAAAGTTGCCTCTCAATATGCGCAGTGTGAGCGAACATATTCCTCAAAGCTTTACAGCAGAGCCACAGATCTTCTCCAAATTATAGCCATTAATCAATGAAAAACAAATATGGAAAAACAGAAAATATGTGGGTGAAATAACTAATCTTAATCTAGCAAGGCGAGTCATCTGGGAGCTCGGCGGAGCGGGTTATTTTCTGAGTTTAATACGACTATTTATATCAGTGACCGGGCAGCAGCAGGCAAAATACTTTTGTTTTTTTTTTCATCAAGGCTATTTTCAACATTACAACCTGCTGCAAATGGCCAATTTTGCTCAAATTCAGTTTCTGCTCTCCACGTTTGTGATGTTTTTTCATTATTGACACGCATTATACCCACTAGGCTACCATATCAACCACCCTGGGAATTGCGAATTGCGAGCTATAATGCTAATGTGATATCACACTGTGTCCGTCTGTCTGCTCCGAGGCCAGAGAGAGGAGGGGGGAAAAAAACAAAAAAGTTTCTCTCGTTCTGTGTGTTTCAGGCAATCTAACCTGGCTGAGTAGTTTAATGTGCGGTTCTATTTGTCTCCTGTAAGTATTTCACTTTTGGGAGATATTAGTGATATACATTACCGGCGGCCATTTGCTGTGTAGGCTGCCAAATGATGATGGAAACAATAAGAAGATGAGGAGGGTATTGGTTTAGAATTGACGACTGCAGTGTAGTGTAATAAATATATAATGCATTGTGAGAGCTGTCAGAGGCGGCCCCTCAGAGAACGAGTAAAGGATTTAAATAACATCTTTTTTTTTTGTTTTAAAGCACCTGCTGCCCGCAGAGAAGCCTGCTCTCTGTGCCGAGTCACAAGGGCGCTTTGAGGTTGTCCAAAGCGTTGACGATCGAAAAATGTCACATCACGCCTTGTGCGCTCACGAAACGGCGTCAGCAATCGCACTGACCTGCAGGGGCCTGAAATTAGATCAACCTCACGAAGAAAGTCGGGAGTATAAATTCATCGCGCTGTAATGAAGTAGGTGTAATAGTTTTGTTTCGTATCGATTTTTTTTTGTTCCTTGGGCAAAATCTCAAGGCTGCCCTGGCCATTTATGATGCACCGCTGCCGAGCGCCGTGGTGCTAATGAGTCGCCCTCAGTGCACCTGGGTGACATTTCACACCGCGGAGCATATAGAGGCTTTTGTCACTGAGCACACAGTCTGCCACAACCTAATGTATATGATATTTCAGGCGCATTGCAGAGATTTATGATGCAGCTGTATCACCGAGCACGGCAACAAATGTATGATTCACAATGCAAGTTTATGAATGGTCAAGCCCGACATTCAGACACAAATGTTTATGCAGTCTTTCCACAATACCCAATACCATACACAATGTAATGTTCATGTTTACGCTCTGCGGTTGGAATGCAGGACTATGTTATACAGAGGCATCCATTCTCCTCATTTATCTTTCAGCCAGAGAATAGAAAGAACAGAGACACGCACTTCTTCTTTTTTTTTTTCTTTTTTTTTTTTCCAGCGGAGCAGGTCTGGGTGGAGATCCCTCTGTGCACAGCAAGTGTGACAGATAGAAAAGCACACTCATGCATCTTAATTTGATCATTTGCTGAACACATGGAGAGAATGGAAAAAGCCATCTTCTTCATCGCTGAAACCAATGGTCCATTGTGCTGTTATTTGGTATATAATCAGAAAGAGAGAGAGAGAGAGAGAGCGCACGCTGTTACCCGCATTCTTCTTATACCAAGGCCCACCTGAATGTATAAGCATTAGCTCGTGTGTGCAGGCATTTGCATAAAATACAAATCTTTTGCCTTCCGATGAATACGTTTAAACTTGAGATTGCAGAGCAGGTCACAGCCAGATGGCTCCCTGCTGCTGCTCCTGTCATTCTCTTTCCTGGACACCAGACAGCTCCTCATCCTCCATCTTGTGACTCAGAGCAATCGCCCGTCGCCTTCCTCCATCTCCTAGCCGTCCCTCAACCGAGAGGTCATTTTGTCCGGAGTAACCACTCTCCCGTGTTTTCTGTTTGTCCCATCTTTCATCCCACGTCTCCGCCTGCACCCTCCCTTTGTTCCCCCTGTTGCCTCCACCTCCTCCTCAGCCCCGTGCGCGGCCTAATCACTCTACTGACACCGAATTCAGATCTCTCTATCCACCCCTCTCCGCCCCTCACTCTCCAGTTAGTACGTGTGACAGAGTGCAGCGCCGCCGCATACTCCCACTGACAGCTGGCTCGGGCTGGAGGAGGACGGGGAGGACGGGTAGGGGGAGGCAGGAGAAGGGAGGGATGAGAAGAGGCAGAGAAAGGAGAAGAGATAGACCATCATCCCCCCGGCGTTTCCCCCCGGCTCTTTCTGAGGAAGTGTCGGTGGCGCCGCTTTGAAGCCGCTTACATCATGCAGAGGTCTGAAGCTGTGAGAGTGCCTCCTGGCCCTGTTTCGCCTCGCCTCAGTGGCAGGAACTGGGCCAGAAGTTGTCATCTGCTCGAAGCCTCGCGCATCTCTCAATCCCATTACTTTCAACTATGCAAGTCAATGTTAGCTCCTCTCCAGTCAGGCAATCAAACCTCACTTTTCTTACGTTTGCATTATTTCTATATGTATTTGGCTCAACCTAATCAGATTTTTCACTTTGCATCTTCTCTTTTTCTAATTTAGCTTTAGAAGAACATACCGGTGAGTTTGCAGATGTATTACAAATTACCAATCAAATATGATTCATTCAGGTATGTTCTCCAAAGCATAAAGCATAAAGATACAGTATCTAAGTATTCTGCATCTAAATGTCTAAAGGCGACTGGGCTGTTATCATCATTATCCCAAATGTTTCCAACAATGATCAAACCCAGAAAAATCGCCATGTTTGCCCAAGGTAACGGTGTGTGCTTCATTTTGTTCATGGCGCTGTAACTTACGGGATGAAGAGGGAGAGAGAAGGAAGTGAATGAAACACAAATATTACCTCGTCCGTGAACACTTCAGATTTTCATCAAGAGGGTGGCTGTTCAAGGTGTGTTCACCACGACGTTCATGAAGAAAGGTACATTTCCCCTCCAGCCGGCGGTCAACATCACAGATCATAAAGACCTGACAGTGGAGGTCACCTCTGCAGATCAAACCAAAAGTTTGAAAGTAATATCTGAGCTCTCCACCCATCAGGTACAACAGCTTTGGACCAGAGCACAATCTGACTGACTCTGGGTGTTTATTCCTCCAGAGGGTCTGCTTTGCGCCTCAGTTACACAGTTGAGACAATGCAGTTCAGAATTGACATGTCATTAGTCACATTATTCATATTCAACAATGATAATAGGAATAGGAAGTTTAAAAGGGTTGTCAATAGAATTACACAACCTAAGCAAGTTTTAAGGGTCCGATTGATTTCTATACTGTATGAAATTGAAGGGAAACAGATTGAGCCATGCAACAGTGAAAAATGTAAGACTTCATAGCATAGCAAAATATTCAACAGACTGTACTTAGAATCAGCATACCGTATCGGTGAAGTAAAGTATCAGTGCTTTGTATTAAAAAATCTAAAACTTCCAAACACACTGGTTTGCCGTGTTGTGCCTGAACGCATTCAGTGAACTTGGTCATATTGTGGGCAAAAGTAAACCGAACATACTGTATTTCTGCCTGGTGAACGTTAATGTGAACGCATCCATTCTGGAGTATGTGAACGCTGCTCTCTCACAGTTTAACTTTGTTCAAGAGAGTGCCAGATTTCTATAGAGCCTTCCAGGCGAAAACCTGTCTAAAACACACCGTAAACAGGCCTTAATATGTAGCGGAAAAAAACACCCAATCTGGTAACATCAGCCACCACAGAGTCACACCGCCGCATGCGTGATCAACATGCAAAGCATGGAGGCAAAAACAAATGAAGGAAGCAGCACTACCTCAGACTCTGCCTCCACCATTGATACTGGCATCTTCGTATGATTACTTAAAACCATTTTATGAAAAGGTCCGTGATGATCCAGGTGGGAAAAATCTGACATTTTTGTGTAAAATGTGCATTCATTTTTTACATTAAAGTTTATTGTTAAACTGTACAATGTCCTCCCTCTGTTACTATCTTTGTAGCCTTGTATCCTTGTTTAATCATCAAATTTGAGGGATCATCAGTTATTATCATTATTATTATTATTATTATTATTATTATTATTATTATTATTATCAGTAGTAGTATTAGTAGTATTTTTACAGTTTATTATGTGTATAATATATACAATATGTCGATATTAGTTTTTTTATACATACTAAAATCGGTATTGAGATTGGCCCCCAATATCCATGGGTACAGTCATGATATCAGCTCAAAACACATTTCAGAAGATTGTTTCTTCTACATGTAGTTCAGGCCTATGACATCACCAGCCTAACGGATGCAAGTGAGCAAACAAATGGCTAGAATACTGTATGAGCTTCTCCTTTTCCACAAGCCTCTGCTTGTTTTCAAAGTTGCAACAATACTGTGAAGATGGTACTGTGTCAAGAAAAGTTTGAACCCAAATCACATGATGCAGTTTTGAATTGAAAATGCTTTTATATTCACACATTTTTGCCTTTTGGATTACCAGCAAAAAACAAAGTGCAGTCCAGTGATTTGGGATGCAGCCCTGTGCGAATGCTGCTTTAATATGAATTGTTACTGAGCCCTCTTGTCATATTGAAAAGATGTTGCACTTTGTTTGGGCTGAAGTTAAACTGAGGTGCTTCCTGTACATTTCCGTCTGTTCAAATGATCGCTGGGTTCTCTCAAGCCTTCAGATGCAGCGTGACTGTTGTTCCTCTGCTCTTTGGTGTCTCCTCGGTCCATTCGGAGGCTCAGCATTTTGTTTTTGTCTGTCCCTTTTTTCTCTTTGCTCTGTTTTTGGCTCTTTGTACTGCCTGACTCTCCACAGTCACCAAAGCTGCTGCTGCCTTTGAATAGCAATCCTCCTCTGGTCCAAGGCAGACTTGGCAGCCGCACAACAGGCTTGTTTGTGGGTCTTGGCAGCAATGCTTGCAGACCCGAATGTACCTGCTTAGGCTTTCTTTCTTTCTTTTTGTGTAGTGTACTTATGTGAATGTTAATGTTTTTTGTGTGCTATGGAAAGGAGGAAATAGATACAAACAGAACACGAGAGATAGACAGCGTAGAGAGATGAGAGAGAGAGAGTGTGTGTGTGTGTGTGTGTGTGTCTGTGCGTGCGTGTGTGTTTCCTGTTTTTACCTTCACCTTACCTTGCCTTTGTTCTTACCCTTGGCCAACTGTGACCGGCCTTAGCAGATACATCCATACCACAGTCAGACCCTCCCGTCCCTCCAAATCCGGGATATCAGCCACTTACAGAAAGAGAGCTATAAACAAACACAAGCTTGGCCTTGATAAATAAGGAAAACACAAACACACATATCAATAAAAGGTCATTTAGAAACATACAATTCAAATTTGGACACACACACACACACACATACATACACACGGTGGGAGAGCCTGTACGTCCACAGCTCTGTTCTAGACCTCAAACACAAATCTAGCCAATTTCAACCACGTAGGAAAACAATCTGCTCCATGCTGAATAAAGGCTGTTATACATATAGGCTGTTTGGATGCTGGGGCAAAACAGCAGGTAAAATTAATTTGACTTCATGGCCTCGGCAGAGTACGGACGAGATTGAACGAACTGGGACTGCAGTTCTGTTGTGTATTATGGCTAAAAATCCACACAGTAGAAAGTAGGGGTTGTTTTTCCTGCCCAGCCTATCAGCATTCAACTTCCCCCTGCAGAGGGCACAGGTAAAGGTCACATTAAACATATATGGAGCTGCTCGAGGGGGGAAACCGCCTCCATGCAGGTCTCCAATTTAAAAAGGGTCATGATAGAGCGAGATCAGGGCAGCAGCAGCTCTGTAGATGACCTGGATTTATTTAGAAGGCACTGCATTTAATACATACAAATAACTTTCATTTGAATAGCAACTGATGTGTTTTAGACGGGAAGCGCAAACCACTTTTAATACGGGGTGAAATGTTAACTTGAGCATCAAGTGTGTTGCAGGGGAACACAACCTTGTACCTGTGGTTTCTGTGGTTTCTTATGGTTCCATCAGCGGCCCGGTTAAGATGCAAGAAAAAAAAAAGGATATGCATGCGGCGGATATTGAGGGCACATTTTAGCAAGCTGTTGTTTCCATGAAGTACAGGGCTTACCTGATGCAGAGTGTTCTCATAGTCAACAGCAAATCCCCAGAGTTTAATTCCAGACATTACATCTGGATTCTTTCAAATCTAGATCCTTTTTGGATCAATTTCCTGCAGGCGTATACAGATGCCCCTCCATTTGGCAAAGCTTATGGGACTTGAGTGCTGCTGGCTCCCGAACTGAGACGCTGACAAAAAGCACAAAAGCCTCCGCTGCATCACAGGATTTATTGCCAGAGACACATGACGCAGTGCCAAATGATGTTAAAAGCAATGAAAAGGAAAGCTGAGGAGGATTATGTCTTATCCCTAAACTTAAAGTTTACCATAAGTACTTTTTGATGCAACCTACCCCTGTACATATACAACATAATAATAGCACATGGAAATTCATGACCAGTGTGCCAAGAACAAAAACAAAGTAATATTCTGAATAGGAATTGTTATTAATTTGAAAGATTTCTGTTTGCATCGGGATCCTTTGAGATTACATGGAATCAACTAATCTCGTATCATTGAATTATTGTATAAAGACAAACTGCTCTTGATCCATGGAATGGCAGTTTGCAAGAGCTAACATGAGCTTTAGATGTGCATATGTTGACATTTGCATTTGTCTATCATTAGAGCGAGACAGGCTTTTATTTTGAGTCATGGCGGTGTGGGATGAAGCATTCCCCATCTAGAAGTCCTACAGTGCAAGAATACATGACTATACACACGACAAACGTCACAATAAGCCTCTGCGGTCGTTTTTTGTGATGAGGATGAACTGAAAAAGTGACATAGCGCACGCTTTCATGTGAATTTCAAATCAAACATATATGTCTAGGTTTCAATTTTATACTTGTGTCAAAATTTACAGGGCGACATTCTAAGGTGGCAATGTATTTTGGGACGTGTATGAGGAAGCACGTGGTCAGTGAGTAATTATAACTGATACATGACATAATGTCTAGCTGGCGGTAATACACCAACAAATGTGACACTGCGCCAGCACAGGCAGGTTAGAAGAAGACAGTTTGCACCGGAAACATGAATGTTAATAAAGCACATTATTCTTTTTGTTTAAACGACTTTGGAGATGTTACATGAGGAAGGACATGCATTCAACTGTTTGTTGGACTCGAAGGATTTTGATATGAAATGCTCAGTGTAAATGTGACTATTGTTTGTTTTAGGGGTGGGCAAAAATATCGATACGGCAATATATCGCGATACTTTGCCGCCCAATACAATATCGATTTTTCAACTCCAAATATCGATATATCGCAGAAGAGCGACTCTGCTGTGCGGCGGGTGTATTTCTGTAGTACAGAGAGTGGCTGAGGTCTTAGCAAAATGGATGGCAAGTCAACATCGCCTTCACAATTTAAAGTTGATGTTGGCTTCAAAGTTAAGAGAGATGGCAAAAACAATGAGCTGGACAAAGAGAATATTACTGCCCGGAAATTTTATGGGAACTAATAAAATGGAGAGGCTGTTTTGAATGAAATAGTTGATCAATATCATCTGATGTGCATATACAATTGTTTTTTCATCTTTATTTATATCGCAATATCGTGATATCATGATACTATCTTATCGTGACCAAAGTATCGTGATACGTATCATAACGTAAGCTTCTTGCCAATACCCACCCCTAATTTGCAAGGTGTAGACTCTCTATCCAGTCAGAGCCATATATTGTGTAATTGATGCTTTCAGTTTTCAGTTCAATTAATTCAATGGTTGTATTGTCATATTCACTCACAAGTTGTCACCAAAATCGCACTGTCCCTTTTAAAATCTTTCAGAAAATGATGTAAGTGTATCGAATCGTATCGAATCGTATCGTTGGCTGAATATCGTGATATATATCATATCATGAGCTGAATATCATGTATCGTATCGTATCGTGAGATTAGTGTATCGCTACAGCCCTAGTTTGTTTACAAGAAAGCTTCTTTAAGTTTTTCAGGAAACCCGACTGGCGTGTTAGCATACTTTGAGTGTGCATGTTTTGAGGAGAGGATTGATGATAGAGAACTTGAACTTGCTTTGTGCCTTGTGAAACATGTTAATTCATGGTTGTTACCTTTAACAGCAATGAAAAGACTCCTCAGGCTTATAGTTAGCTCCAACAAGTGTGACTACTGTAATGTAAGGCAGCTCTCTCCACAGATAGACACATATCGTTTACTGAACATGTCTTGTTAAGTAAACCTACTTGTTTTACATCTCTGACAACTAAAGGTGGCGACCCTGAACAAACCATTCTGGTGTACTTTTACGCAACACATCTTCACACTTCACACATTTGTCAGGAAGTGGGAGGTGGAGTAGTAATAGTATTCTGTATTGACTGACTGACTGTAGCAGCTCCTAATATACCGCTGCTTTTGGCAGTCTCCCTTTCTCACTATCGTTGTGTTGTTTTCTCTATTGAATGTCACGTAGCCGACAGATCTAACAGGTCAATCATTTATGTTGTATTTATGGCAACAGAGGAAAGTTTCAATATGTGAATTCAATACAAGTTGCAAAGTTGTCCAGTCCAGACACCAAAATAAAATGCTAGCAGTCAACATTTCTGCAAACAACTTATAGATTCATATGTTTTACACGTCCATGTACAATATTGACATTTCTACAAAATGTGTGATATCACATTTGAATGACATGTTTATGACCAGATTTTTGGATTAGGAGGTGAAGGAGGTGGTGGTGGAGTTACAGGCAGAAAGCTGCCAAGCTAGTGACTACAGTTTAAGACTTTTTTAAAACGTGAAACCACAGGATATTTTTAAGGAGATCAACGGACAATGTCCAATTTGGTGACCGAACGAGGCATTTTTTGCCAACAAATGATCTCTTCCTAATTGCTTTTTTGCCTAATCCCAAAAGCTATAAGCACAGTGTTGTCACAACATAAAATAGAAAATTGCAGATGCAGAAACACATAATGCCCACATCTATTCTGGTGATTAGGTTGAACTGCCTGGGGAGTGCAAAGTTTTGCTGTTCGCAGTTTCAAAACCTCAGATCTGTGTCACTGGAAAAAAACAACCACTGAAACTCTGAGACAGTAACCTTAGTCTTTATCTCTGTTTCACATGATTCAATTTGTCCTACCGAAAAAAAGAGTTCTGCCAACTGCTCAGGCTCATGTCATAGAGTCTTTGAAGAGATTTATTTTAACAAATTAAGCATAATTTTTTTGGTTAAATTGAAATTACCACATTATTGATAAATATAATTCCAGTGAATTAAGTCCAGTGTAACACATGCTTTCTTCACCTAGAGACTTTTTTTTTTTTTTTTTTTTTTTT
>CAEMYA010000124.1:117058-151993 GCA_903131615.1 Diplodus sargus
CCGAGTTTAGGCTCATAAATCGTATCCGATTATACATTTTTTTCGACTCTCAGATATCGGATCAATACTGAAACATAGTATCGGATCTGAGCATCCTGAGTAATGAAACTCCAGATCTCACAATATCAATATCAATATCATCACTGGACTGGGCTGGCACAAAAAAAATGACACCAAATGCTCTGCTTCTTCATGCTTTCTCACATGTATGTGTTGAGTAACAAATCCCGAACCACACATCTGCCAGCTTGTGTGTAATCACTCCATTACAGCAAAAAAAAGCTAACTTCATACCTTTTCACCTTATCAACCCATCTCCAATTTGCCGCTTACTGTCTTATTCCTTCAGCCTCTCTCAGCTATAACCTTTTGAATGATTGGAATCAAAATGGCTGCTGTTGTGATGGCAATTATGTGATTTTGCCTGACTCGCACACTTAAATAAAAAGGTGTAGACCCTTTTAAGGGTGTTAGGCCGGCTGGCTCATCAATGCATGCAGAGCACAGGAGAGCCTAGATTGATTTTGCTGGTAAAAGCAGGGATGCCATTTCTCTGGGCCCCCGATATTTAAGAAACTCGAGTGCTTCTCAAGACAGATAATCTTTGTTATTAGCGCTGCAGGTAAAAACACTGCTTTAAAATGCTCAGCCTGCCGCTGGAGTAGACAGTTAGATGGACAGGGAGAGTTAGGAGAGGCAAGCGAATGTGGTTTTTCTATGTGTGTTTGTAGGCAAAAGGGTCTTTAAAAGTTTTTTTCTCCGTCTCTCCTTGTTTTTTCTCTTCACAAGTTCTCTTTTGGCTGTCTGTGGTTGTTCAGGTACCAGGGCAAAATGATGGTTAATAATAATAATAATAATAATAATGATAATAATAATAAGCGCAACTGAGAGACAAAGCGAAAGAGTAAACAATAATATTATGGCAACTCATTTGTATGGTTGAGTCTCAATATCCCTGACCAATATAGACCTGCATTCACATCTCAGCATACCAGCTCAGCAGCAAATATCTATGGAGCCAAAGTTAACAAGCAACTGGTGGAGAAAGTTGAAAATCTAGCATGGCAAAGAGAAAGAGGTTTTTTCCCGAATAGGTTGACCAAACTGCACCAGTGAAACAATGGACTGACATGCAGCAAGTGGTGAGACAGACGCATGGAGTCTTGCTTCCCCTTAGTGGTCAAAAATCATCTTCATATAGGGCTTGAATTAGGGATCTAAGTCTAAAGCTGCATAAACTAATTTTTTTTAGATCACAATTTGAGCAATGTTTAAGAATCTGCCACTGTATGGTGAAAAAGAAACCAATCAAAGGGCAGGAAGGCCCTGTCCACATATCTAACACTGTTTGCCATTCATTCAAAAGTGTATTCAAGTATATATCATTTTCACAGGAGTTAAAGCTGCTTCAATATAATTTTCAGTTAAACTTCATCAAATGACTGCATAAAAAGAGAGGGGTCACTTGTACCGACCAACACCAGCTTGTTTTCTCGCCCATCGCGTCAAATGCGGCAGCTTGATCTGTGGCCCAGTGCTTCAAACTATGATGAAGTAGGTTCACCTCTAGCATCATTTCAGGAGGTGCCCCTCTAGCGTAGTAGAATAAAGTGCAAGAAGTGACCACCTCAGGCGGCAGAATGGGTGGTTGGAAGGGTCATACACAGGATGTCCACCTACAAGGATCTGAGTATGAGTTCTCTGTGTAACCACAATTCAAATTTGGGTTTACCAGTACGTCTGAACTGATGTTGCTATTTTAACCCAAACCAAGTTGTTCTCTTCAACCTAACCAACTAGTTTTGGTGCCAAAGCCAAACAAAAGTGCAACTGTTTCACATGTTACAGTCAAAAGTGATAATATGTGAGCCAACTTTATTTTGAAAGTTTTGCCAGATGTTGCATATTTATAATGTATCTTGAACACGCAAAACTAACGCTGGAGGGGTAAATAGAGCGTCATAGTTGAAGCAGTTGGCCACTGACCAAAGCTGTCATATCTGATTAGTGAGTACATGTTGCAGTCACACAGAAAAAGATAACCCAACTCTGCATTCCTCTTTCATTTCATTAATTTGGATACAGCTGTATCCTGGGGAGGAGTTACAATGTAAGCTGAGCTCCCATGAAAGCATTAAAATCACAGATATGTGGGTGTCTGTAATACATCACCAAAAAACATTATTTTAATCACAAGTAATGCACTTTTCAATGTAATGAGCATGTTTTACATAAATGACATACATAGGTGAAAAGAAACATGTTTTCCAGAGGAAATACTCACCATATTCTCTGGTGAATGACAGTGATGATGACCTTGTACTGCAGGTCTCTCTATCCAGGATGTGCAACTGTTATAATCAAAAGTCATGGATCCCCTGACAAGACACGTCATTTTAGAGCTATTGCACAAAACTAAACAAACGTTGTTAAATGGCGACAGTAAATTCAAAACTGTTGGTGCCTTCTTGTAAATTCGGCATCAAGTACAATTGATTAAAGTTCTTAAAAAGTGTGAGTTCTGTGTGGTCTGGTTGTTTTTTCTGTGTGCATCCTGTCTACCTTCCTGTATGAAGTTTCAGATTTTACACTTCAAACAATAACTTTTTATTTTAAATCAGCAAATTTTGTTTACAAATGCAGTAGATAGTAACTATTAAAGGGTTTTTCTAGGGAAATTAGCCAGACTCCCTTAAAAAAATGCTACATTTTAAGACTTGTTGCGTTAGGAGAAACTGTAAAAACGTTGTGATGCATTTAAAGTGAGGTGGGATTTGACACATTCTGCAATTATTTATTGATTTATCTCCACCTACAACATTAGTTAGGATAGGGTTATTTTAGAGCCCCTAACACCAGCTCAACACTGAATTTTTCCACCAATTTCACATGATTTTGATAACTGATGATTATGATGTGGTGCTTCCTTCCCGTCACCCAGAGCTTGACTGGTTTTACACTCTCTCTACCAACTCTGCCACTCTACGTCAGTTTTTGTTGCCCCTGTTGCATGTTCAAGTTTGCCGAAATATCTTGTTAGTGATGGGAATTGATAAGATTTCATCGATAACGGTGCCATCATCGATTCTGCATATTGGGCCGATTCATCATGTATTCCCTTATTGATTTTTTAATCAATATTCTGCGTGGAAAATCAGGGGTTTACACAGGTTTTTTGGCATCAGTACAACTGTTTTATTGTCTCTGAGTGTAAACACAGGGTCGAAACAGAGAAGAAAAGATGTGGCTCAGGTGAGCAAAACTTGACTGTTAAAAAGCGCTGTTTCATCTGTCATCTAAAATGGATGAAATTAGAAAGTATTTGTATCATTAATGTTCAGTAAAATATCCTTAGTCAAAGGAAAAACCATCTGCACTTGCCCTCAGCGATGGACATGCTGCTCAGATTGGAAGCAGTGGCACTCTTAGTCGAAATAAGGGACATGTTGCATATAAATATGTGTCTGACAGACATTACAACCGCCACGCTCATCTTTCCTTGTGAAATCTCCACCGTTTGTCCTTCATTCTTGCAAGTTTCCAGCAGTGCAGAATCATGAGTTTGAGGTCACTGTTTTGCAATGCAAAAATGTCGGAAAAACATGCTGGCATCGATAAAAACAACCGATAAGCTCAGAGGCATACGATTCTCAGGGATCAGACCATTCTGAACCAGCTTGACTGCAGCTGGTTCACGACTCCCATCGCTCTCTCCGATGCTGATGCTTTTCTAGCATTACCTTGCCCTCGCTGTTTGCCTAGGTCTGTTCTGTTTACAGCCAGAAATCATTTGTCTTTGTTCGCTTTCACATTCTGTTTGTGGCATTGCAGCACTTGGTACGTGATTGATTGTTCATGAGTCACTCCAGATCTACAGGCAGGTCCACAGAGATGCCTCTTTTTGTGAAGATGGGCCGTATACATAAACCTGACTTGACGCGGCCACAGACTACTGCGGCGACGTTTATTCTGACTCTATTTTTACAGCGATTTTTCAGTGTCAGTTCAGGCAGCATCTATTCACCATCAAAATATTTCCAGGTTTGCCTTGTACTCCTGAAAACATTGTCTGTATCTGAAAGGACACACAGGGAGAGACTCAGTTCTATAACCAAAGACCTGAAAGTAAGCTGACCTGTCCTCCTGTGTAACAACACAACAGAGAGAAGCAGACATTGAAGGAGAAGTGGTTAAAGCTGAGCAGGAATCAATGAGGTCAAGGAGTTCTTTATTCACTTCAGCCATAACAGGGTATGTATGCACACAATGAGGACTGGGGTTATTAGGGGACAGGCTGACTGGAGTTTTTGCCTCTATCTCTAATGAAATCACTGGTCCATTTTTAGGCAATGTGGATAAAGTGCCATTC
Source organism: Diplodus sargus (assembly GCA_903131615.1). Taxonomy (NCBI): domain Eukaryota; kingdom Metazoa; phylum Chordata; class Actinopteri; order Spariformes; family Sparidae; genus Diplodus; species Diplodus sargus. The sequence continues at coordinate 121,428 of CAEMYA010000124.1, forward strand.
TCCCGCACCAGGAAGGGAGAGGAGACAACCACTGCTGTGCCCACTTCATTAAAATTTCCATTTCTGCAGCGGCAGGAGTCACAATGAGCCGTGCTCTTGTGGCCTGCAGAGAAAATGTGTGTGCATGTGTGTGTGCGTGTGTGTGTTTTCATACCAGCATCAGTATGCAGCTATAGCAGTTTGAAAAATGACTGGACAGTGACCCGCAGGGCTGTGGATGTATGTTTGCGTGTGCATGCAGCCAGATAGCAAGTGTTTGACGAGCCCAGATCGTTATGAATATGGACAAATTAATTTTTCCTCTTCCTCTGCGGCTTCAGTCAGGTAAATATCACTGCTGTAAACAAGCAGCGGCCAGTCAATACGGCTTTGGAGCGTGAGGCTGCTTCCCGCCTGCCTGTCACTGTCTCTCTCTCTCTCCTGGCTGTTGAAGTCAGCGCCGTGGAATAGCCTCGGATTTGAAAAGATTATATGCTTTAGACGATTTCTCTGCCATTACCAGCTGGGCCAAGGCAATTAACCCGCTTCATATGTTTCATCTTAGGCAAAAAAAACAAAACAAGTTAATCTGTCCCAAGCTGCGGGGACCTCACTTTATAAGTCCCACGCAAAGAGAGGAAGTCGAAAATTCAAGCTCAAACGGTGCTTTATTACCTTCCCTTTTTCCAATTAGTGGCTGCCATCTTGAATTTTAACAGGATCTGAAAGTGTGGGCTGATTACCTATGCAAATGAGTGGAAAGCTATAATAAAGCTGTCAACAGAAATAAACGGGTGTAACGGAGGAGAGCCCTGCAGTCTTGAACATTGCACGCTGGGCTAAACAAAGAGCAACAACATTGAAAGTCGGAGTGAGACAAAGTGGCCGAGCGTCGTAACTTTGGACTGGAGTTTGGCCGGGATTCTTATGTGTCCTGCAGGCTTATAGCCTCTTTGTTCTGTCACTTCAACTGATTCTGCTAAAATAGAAAAAAAAACAAAAAAACAAACAGGGTTGCATTATTAATTGATATTGCAATCAATCCTTGTGGTTGTGATTAAACTGACAAAAACAAGGATTTTAATGAGCAAAACAGCAGAGCGTTAATCCTGCAATAGCCTTTTGGTTCGCTTCAGCCTCTCGGATTCAGCACAACCAAGTTGTGAGCACAACCTTGATGTATCATCGCCTTTTAAGTTAAGATGGTGAACTTCCTGTATGAGAGGTAAAATGTCTTCATGAAACTGAAACTGACATGACATATCAAGAACTGCCATGACCTGGATGGCGGAGAACCTTCATCAACATATACTGCGATAAAGTATCGTGCATCTGAAGATGCAGTTCGGAGTCTGATGATCTCTCTCTCAGATCTGTTTATGGTCTTCACTAATTCCTAAAAGTAAATATCTGCTCTTGAGCCATTAAATGCTCCCCCATGTTTATTAGCTGGTTGCTAACCAAGTAGTGTGCAGAGCTGCCTGCTGCGGCCTAAAACGGCACTACGAGAGCGGCGAACCAAATCAGTAAAGAGCCGAAGAGATCATCAATTGAGCTGGAACTTGCTTTAAAGCATTATAAGGTGGTGATTCCGTTCAGTTTAATATCGACGATGAAATAAAGACACTGGTAATTCATTTTGGTTCGATGTTGGTTTCTGAATTTACTGTCTACAAACCAGCACCTGTAAAGAAATATGTTACTCGGTGGAAGTGAAATGTGCTCGATCGGCGGCAGTGAACCAGGTGTTAGAACAGGATGTTTATCACTTGTAGAGTTTGTGGTTCAATTCAGGTCTTTCCTGTAAGTATGTTATGGTGTCCTTGGGCAAGCCCCGAGCTGCTTTTGAAGAAACAGGCCCGTAGCTTGCTTGGCAGCTCTTCTACCTTAGGAATATGTGCGTGGGACGCTGCAAAGTGATCTGCACAGCTGTCACGGTAAACGCGCTATAAAAGTGTGGTCCATTTATCTGCCCTATTTTCTTCCTCAAATGAAAAGGCTTGAGGAGGTGGACTGCCCATTTTCTATTAACAAAGAAAATGATTTACTGTAATGTAAATTACTTCCTTCAGTCAAGCTGAGCCAATCACAGAATCACAGAGGACGTGTTGTGAGAACGCGAGCGAGAAACATCACTTCATATTCAAAAATCAAATAACCTTCTCCAGTCTGCCAGGGGGCAAAGCCTTTTACTTTGGTCTGAAAATTGAACTTATTCGATTAACATGTTTGCTTTCATCAGAAATTTCATTTCTTTTGAGTTCGTCCCTGTGTGTGTATGGGGGGGTGTTTGTGCCTGCGCACGCTGACGGACACAAACGCCTCAGTAGATTTGCTGTCAGTGGGTGGCTCATATTAGCGCTTTGGCACAGTTCATCCGCGCCTGAAAGGGAACTGTTACGCTCAAAATCATATGTCGCATAAATTTATGCCTCCAAGACATTTATAAACATGCAATCCATAAAGACAAGCCACTTTGAGGCAAAACTAGAGAGAAGACACAAAACAAGGAGGAGGCAGGAACTCATCACTCACGTGTGTTAGCAATTATCGTTCCTGTAGGTTCTGCTTACAAATGGAAGCGCTAATTGCACGCTATAACACTTATGCTAATCAGGCACGTAGCTAACTTAAGCATTAATCAGGAAAACTGTAAAGGCCCACACTTTAAACGGGAATAAGCAAAACACCATCCATACCTGTCTCCTCCTGCCCAATTTGCTTTGTACAATTCCCAGTGACAGCAGATAAGCACTGTATCGAGGGGGGGAGACGGGGGAGTAAAAACACTGTACTCGCCATGATGTGGAACTGCGTGGTGCAAAAACAATGCCACAGTGCAAAAGAAAAAAACGGGTTGATGGAGGAGAAGTGCGAGCAGAGAGGTGGCTGCTAAGTAGAACGGAGGGGATAAAGGAATGAGAGCTGAGAGCAATTGTAATTCATGGAATAACAAAGCAAAACAAGATGAGAGTAGCTGAGAGAGGTGGAGAGACGGAGAGGTAGAGCGAAGAGAAGAAGACGAGCGAGATGGAGAAAGAAAGAATCTAGTTAATCTACTTGACGTGTTTTTGGTCCTCTTTGTTTCTGGGGTGTCCCATGCTTTCAGATGAGGGCTGCAGAAAGTAAGAGAGACAGCTTGTTGCGTGTGTGTGTGTGTGTCGTTGCTGAAGTTCACAGTTTTCCCTTAGTTTGTCTTTGAGATTAAATAAAAACTGCTTGCAAGTTGTTTGTCGTGCATAAATATCAGTATCAATATAGGATGACAGCGTGTGGGTTTGGTCATGCCGACGTGTTTCACAGGAGAAGGTCCTTCAAGGTGATTTGGCTGTGGGACGTGTTGTTGATGGTCGCGGATTGCAAACTGTGATTGTCATTTTAGAACACCGTGACGCAAGGTGACTGTGACCTCCAGCGGACCTCGTCTCTGCTTAGCAGAAACATTGCTGTGAATAAGGCGAAAACTGTGTATGGATATAAAGTGATATCTTGGTTTCACACAAGCAGTGTGTTTCTTTTTTTTTTTGTAGCTTTGGTGGTTCACAATAGTTTTAAGTTCTTGGTTTAACAGGACTACACCATTTGGCTCTTTGACGCTGCACTCAAGCACAGCAGTGCTTTGTGTTTGTATCAGCAGCGCTAATATAAGCATGCTCTGTGTTTCTAAGGGGCTCTGTAGGGGAAGTTGCATTTGGACAGCAGGGATTTTTGTTTCAGTACCATGTTTGGGCTCTGAGGCCAAATTGACAGCAAGGCCTCAAGCCCCTACAGCAGGGTGACTGGTGAGGTAACCGTCTAGACGCGACCCAAGGCCTCCATGCAGCTTACAAAATGTCTTCCTTGTTCGACTTAAACTTGCCGTACTTGTGTGCACTCGCAGTTCTTCCAGTTCACTGAGAAGTTGTTATGACATTTCAGGTACACTTTACTTTCAATTTGAACTCTGAACGAAATGGTTTGAAGCAGGGCTCTTCAACATTGCTCAAGACAAGGACACCTCAGCTGATAGAGCCGACAATAACGCGTAGGCGCCTACAGAGCCATGTGAAAACAAGTCAGCCGCAGTCGTAGCATGGATGGTGTTAGGAGTGTTAGCTTCGCCCTCTGTAATTTCTCTGGTGGAAATTCAGTTGGAGGGTATGCTCAATAGTTTGCGTAATCAAATAATGTCTGTTCACTTGGGATGATGATACTGATAATTGGCCAGTATGTCTCAGTTTTACTTAGTTAATTGATGTTTGGTTCGCTTGCTCAAATGACCGCACAAGTAATCACGGGTAGACCACTGTTAAAGCAGTGCAAATTATTATTTTTTCCCTTTAACAGTTATATCTTTGCTAATAATATGTTGGATTCATGTTCATGTTAAAGATCCCTGGTTAAGCAAGTCAAACTACCCTGTTGGTTTGTGCCACAAAAAACAGGTCTGGCTGACATTTTGTTTAAGACCGGTCCAATCAGCTGACTGCTTGTGTTTCTGTCTCTATTGTGCCCTGTTGCAGCAATGAGGCCTCATCAATTACTTGCATTAATGCATATATTGTGACTATAAATCAGAATGTTGGCCAAATTTGTAAATAAAACCAAAAGTTGTAACCAGAAAGCAACACACACACCCACACACAGACTAACAACTAACTTCAGCTCATATTCTCCAGTGAGGAGAAATTTTATATTCAGCAGTAAACCAACGGCACCAAACCCCGGGCTCTTTTTCCTCCGGTATTCACTTTCACTCTTCCTTCCCATCACTCACATCAACAGCTATCTACATCCCACCCACAATACTGAAACAAAATACCCTCCCTGGCTTCAACACCGTGTCTCCTCACCTCACTGCCTCCCATCCTCACTACTTTTATCAGCGACAGACCTGCCTCTTGGTAAAAGTGCAACACTGAAAGGGAAAAAAAAAAAATGTCAAGGCTGCCTTGGCATTTTCTCCCCTTCACATTCTCCTTGCCAAGCTTATGCTCTGCTCTGCCATTTCCATCCAAGCCGCCAACTCACAGCCCGGCCCACTACCATCTTCTTCGCCGGCCAGGAAAAGTAGATTACAGTGAGAAAATGTCATAAACTCTGTGGAGAGGAAGCATAGGTTGTCAATTATACATGTGCTACTGTGCTGCTGTCTGTGACTCTCTCTGTCTCCGCCCACTGCGAGCGACTTGGCCGAGGCTGGTCCGTTTCCTCCTCTCCATGCATCTCAGTTTAGGTCTGACATCTGTCTTTTATCGCATTGCCACACACACACACATACACCATCCCACACGGGTACCGGAGGAGAGACGGCTGTCACAACTGAGCCCAAAATATTCTGACAGGTTACAATCCAGCCTGGTTGGAGCGGTGAGGGGAACGAGTTGTGTTGCAGGAGATGGAAGCACGTATGTCGACATGCAGATGGCTCTATAAATAAACAACCTCAGAGGGACCCATAACGCTGAAACTGCCGCAATAGGGCGGCTTTGTGTCTAATAACAAGTCACCGCTAGTGGGATTTCCCTACACGCCGTGCATGCTTGGATTTTTTCCTTTTTCTTTCTGTTGTTCCCAAAAGCTAGGCTGTTTAGTGCTTTGGTGTGGTTGATCTCAGCAGTCAGGGACAACGCCACCCATGTCGCTCCAAATAACCACAATAATACACCTTGAAACGCAGATCCTCAAAATCGACAAGCATCTCATGCGTAAGGGTAAACACATTTTTTTTCACGACATTAAACTGCAAGATATGCAGAAAACATCTGCTCTTGTGAAAGCCTGGCGAGGTTGTCACCTGTGTCACTCCACATAACAGCTAACTCAGCCCACTCAGAGCCAACTAACGGCTCGCACATTCAAGCTGAGGTTAGGGAAATGAGATAGCTTGCTAAATATAAGCATATAACTGAGGGGGGGGGGAATCCTATCATAATGTGAATTTGTTACAGTGGCTCTCAGCACTGAAATCAGTCTCTTGATGCCGGTGCAATATGTCAGAAGGAATGCACTTCATAGGCTGAATTAATAGAGACACGGAGGCAAACAGGTAAATATAAATAAGACAACTCCGGAGAGCAATAACACGCAGCCATCACACACGTACATATATATTGATAGAATCAGTGCAAAATGTCCAGGGGCGGGAAGACGTCTAATCTGCATCAAGGATAAACATCCATAAATCCATTTAGAAATTATATTAAAGGGGAGCTCTCTATATCTTCAGGCTTGGTTCATAATCATCCGCTTTTCTTATAGCATCAAAAGTAATCCTGGTGTTTGTTGTGAGTGTACTGCAAGCACAAATTGCAAGCAGTCTGTTAAAGAGAGCAGGTTTAATAAGCTAGTTTGGACCTGAACTCAGGGTTGACTGACTCAACTTTTTATAACGTTTAGTTCAGTCAACTTAAGTTCACACTGAGTTGCGCACATGTAGGCGAGATTTAAAGAAAAGCCCTCTTCAATGAACTGCAAACAACATGATCCATCATAGGGCTCAATCATCCTACTTCTCCCACGTGGATTTACAAATATCATGCAGAATGTATCTGTACTTAGGAGGAGTAGCAGCATGGAAGCTGGCATGGCAGAAAACTGCTGGCCAAAATATATGCATGAGTATTAACTGAAAAAAAGAGTCTAGCGTTTGACTTACTCAACATACGTAGAATATATATACACCAATCAGCCACAACATTAAAATGATGAATAGGTGAAGTAAGTGACATACTGTAGATCATTGTGAAATGCAATCTTCTGATAAGAAAACTATGGATCCCGGCATTCATGGATGCCACTTGAGATGCACCACCAACCCAAACGACTGTTTCGTGACACACTACAAAAACTGCACAGGAATGATCTGAGCTTAAGGCAACAACCTGGCCTCCAAGTTCCCCCGGATCTCAATCCAATCACGCATACGTCAGATGTGCAGAAACAAATCCTTTCAATGGACGCCCCACTTCGCAGCTGACTGGACTCAAACGCTCCGCGACCAAGGTGCCAGACACCACAGGACACCTACAGTGAGCAATGCCTCGAGCGGTCAGAGCCAAGTGTGATCCACAGTGAAGCCGTCATCAATTGGACTTGTTCCAGCATGAGCATCCGTGGGACGTGTTGGAACAAGTCTGATATAAATATGTCTGTTTCACATGTATGCGGGTCCAACCCGACAGACACAAAACATCCTTGGCAACAACTGAAAATGAATTTCAGAAATGCAGCTTGAATAGGGTAGGTATGATTTCACTGCAAGCAATTGTGATGTTGTTTAGCACAGCCTGTGTAATTCAGCAGCATTCAGTGGCTACATTCAACAAGTGATATTATTTAAGTAGTTGAAAAATGACAGAAGTCAAAGACAGTAGGAGACCCACCACCACTCTGAGGTTGAAGCGACGGCCCTCAGTCAAAACAGTGGGCAAGCTATTGCTGAGGGGATCTGTGGAGGAAGCTCATCTGACTCGACTACTCAGAGGACACGAGTGCTTACATGAAAAAGTTTCTCATTCCAATTAATGATTCATTCATTCTTTTGCCAGTGTTAGCTTGGTGATGCCCACTCATCCATCCTAAATATAACTTGACACATTGATTTTCTTGTAGCGGTGCAATCCTTTGTAATTTACCGCTGTCACTTTTCCAGACAGAGTGGTCCTTCAGACATCGTAATCCAGTGAGTCAGGGTTATATATTAGAATAACTGTGATTTGGTGGTTTATTTTTCTGGCTAACATTATGATTTAACTGTCTCATTTTCTTCATGTTCCACCCGTAACTGATGTTGTAGTCTCTCTGGTGGAGCCTTCCGCCATAAGAGACCCCCATGGAGTTGTAAGTGCTCCTCATGCTCCACAGGTGTTTCGTAATGGAATAAAGCAGAACACAGAATTGTTAGTTTTCATTACAGGAGAATGTCAGCTGCCACAGACAGAGATGTATACTGAATCTTATCTCTCAAAAATAACATCTAATTGTTGAAGATAGTGTTGTTTGGACAAAATGTGACTGGCTGACCAAACAACGTAAAATTCTTGTGCCCATAGAGACCCTTCTCCACTACAATGTCTCGAATAAAACTGTTGCAATAAAAGGGAGGACCGTGTTCTGAGGCGGCAGAGTGCAAGACCACAGATGGTGCTCTGAGGACCGGAGGACTCTGTGTTTATCGATGCTTGGCGCTCTCACACAGTCCAAGCTGATGGAAAGTGATGTCCAACTTTTGATGTAAAGATGCTGTCCACGTTACCGTCTCCATCGTGTTGCTGCTGCTGGAAACGTACCTTGACACAGATTCACAAGATGCACTACGTGCTTATGTATATTTGTGTATAATTAACTGTATATTAAATTATATTTATATAATGTATTATAAATTGAAAACTCAAACTAATTCAGAAATGGAAAACAAAGGTGCAAAAGAAAAACAGCATACTGTGCTTCTGATTGCTTTTCCATGTCATTCATCAGGGGGTCTGGTTGACATTATTCTTCTCTAAATGTGGCAATGTTGTGGAGAATCATACATGCCATATTTAGGGTGACCCTGAGTCTAAAAAGGCACTGGAACGGGGTCTTGACTTTCCTAATGATCATATCCACACTTGTACTGCAGTGAGCCAGGTTATAAGTGCAGGCCAGGCTCAGTGTAAGGGGGTCAGCAGATAGGATTGACAGGGATACCCTCTTCAACTCTAACAATCCAAAACCGATGCACTTTACATTTTCAGTTCGTTAAGCAATAGGAGGAAATGAATTATTGATCTAAAATATGATTTAGCTATATATATATAACCTGTAAATCTAGCACTGAGTGTTTACTCATGAAAAATTCACAGACCCTTTGCTTCAGTGGACCGAAGCATGTGGGCTGCGTCACGTATGATTCTCCAGCGTAGAACAGTAATGATCTGCAGTAGCTTTATTGTGAAGTATCTTTCATTTGTAGAAAAAAAGGCATCTATTCACCGTTTCAATCCCCAGACTGGCAGGAAGAAATCTGGTTGGGACCTCACTATGACCACCGAGGTGCTCCTGAGCAAGGCTCTTAACCCCAGCTGTTTTGATGGAGTTGTTCACACAGATCAGACTGTGGCTGCACTGAGCAGCTTCCAGGTGTGGATGTGTGTGTAAGACCATTGTTCTCAGTGGAGCTACATAAAGGTTGAAAAAAAAGGGTCTGCCTGCAGCTTAATACTGTAGAATGACTTCCTATTCACCTGATCTACCTCCCTAACCTTAAAATAAATCATATTAACTGATTAGTGCTTCAGGTCTCAAAGCTCGATAGTACATGAATTAATTATTGCCTCGACTGATAAATTGCAATTCTGTGGAATTGTTCTCCGCTGTGTCTTGTGGGTCTGTGGCTTGGGCCATAAAAGTGTAGAGTATACATTTCAGTGCAAGAGTCACATATCTGTAAAGTTTTCATGAAATTATCTCTCTCAAACAGGGCCCAGACTCCTGGTGCAGATGTGCTAAAAAGAAAAAAAGTTAACAGGGAGAATAAAGGCTAAAACAAATGAAGAGAGGTTTAGGGAGTTTTATATTCAGAGAAAAAGGTTGACTGGACATTAAGAGGATCTGATGGGGACAGAAGGAAAATGATTTATACTGAGTAAGCTGGCTATTGGATTGATTTGCGGGTGTGTCAGAAGATCGGTGGGAGGAGAAGAGGATGAATGTCAGAGTCTTGAATGACAGGAGGGCTAAAAAAGTGGCAGGTAATTACACAGGTAATGAGCTAAATAGTAAAACCGTTAGAAGCCACAATTATGACGTTCCATAAATCTGCACCAGATTATCGGGGAGTGCAAGGTTAAATGTGAATTATATTCCGAATAATTCATTACTTCATTTTATTTATTTTTTCATTTAACAAATTGAATTTGACGGCAAAATGACTGTAGGGCTGAATTAAGAGACGGTCTTAAACGAGCAAGGAGAGCTTTGTAAGTTTTCGTCAGCAGTTTTGTGTATCCATTTATTTAAAAAAACAAAGCAAACCTTGATTTTGTCTTTTTTTCCCAAGACCAACTATTCTCTGTCGATCATAAACACAGCCTCCCGTTTTTATATAAAATTGCAGTATGTTTTTTTTATCTACTCTGACCTGTTTTTTACCACTGTTAAAACCAAATCTTATTTTTGTTTTTTTCCACACAGACCAGCTCATATTTAGACTGTAACTCCTGGTTTTCCATGTTGCTAAATACTGTAGCAGCTCTGCTATAATCAAGTGAAAACAAAATGTTGCAGTTGCAAACACATCACAGAGAGAGGAGGCAAATATGAATATATTCAACAAATTTCGGAACAAATTAAAAATAATAACAAATCTTCTTTCTGAGCCTCGCGCACTCACTCACGCACACATGTCAGTGAATGTCATGGAAGCAGAATGTCGACCCTGCAGAGGTCGGGTGTAAAAGGCCCGCAGACCATTCTGATTTCTCTCTTTTCACTTGAAGTTTGGCACGAGTTGACTTGTTGCGAGCCCGAACTCTGGAAAGAGAATTGAAAAAAACCTACTGGAAAGCTTTTTATAAAAAAAACAGAACTACTGATTCACTCAGATATTACAGTTAATTTCTATTCTAGTGGTCTGGCTCTGGCCCAGATCTGTTCAAACCAACCATAGTGATATATGGCTGGTTGAAAATTGACAAAGTTCCTGTTTAAATGAAGGGCATTTATATAGTACTTTGGCTCGGCTGTGGCTTAGGAGGCAGAGCAAGTAATCCCACGATCGGAGGGTCGGTGGTTTGATCCTCGGCTCTGGCTGAATGATGATAGTGTCCTTGAGCAAGATACTGAACCCTAAATTGCTCCAGATGGCTGTTCCATCGGTGTTTGAGTGGTTATGTGAATGGCTGAGCATAGGAATATAAAAGGCCACTTTAGTTAGGATTGCTGACCTGATGAGCCGGTTGGCAGTCAGAAGCAGTTTCTAATGTGCCTGTCTTTCATACATGCACACGCATCCTGATGGCAAGCCACTGTTTGTGATTTTCTTTAACTAAACTGTAGACGCCTATATGAAGAAAAGTCTATCAACAATTAACGGAATCATCTTTATTTAAGTTATACTTCAAATAAGATGAGACATAGGATGCTCCTTTATTAGTCTAATGGGGAAACAGCAGGAAAGCTATGGCAAAATAGAGAAAAGGATCAATAAGACATACAATAAATAAGAAAAACAAGATATTTACAAGAGGGAAATTAAACAGGGAGAACAATATTAATAAGGAACAAACTCAACAGGTGAATTATTACCATTGCACATAGGAATATTGGAATTGCACACATGAATGATATTACATCTGAATCAAATAGTAATATTCCGCTGTATGATATTAATATTACACCTCGTAAAATATTGATATTGCACAGTTGGTACTTATTCAATAGTCTACAAGCTATTAATCTAACTCTGTTATGTATTATTCTTTAGAAGGTGTAGTTTAACCAGACAAAAGGTAAGTAATACTTAATGACACATACACATCTTAATCTGATTAACTAGTAATTTAAAGATTGCTTATTTTACTCACTCTGGTTCATTATCTTTCTTTAACTTGTGGTGTTTGTCTTTCTTTCAGTGGGCTACGTAAGTGATCCTAGTACAGACATACTGTAGCTGCATTTAATTTGTTATAGGAATCTTCTTGGATGTTATTCAACTGTTTATAATACTTACAAATTCAAAAATATAGCTGGCAGCAATAGAAAGGTTGTATAGGTTTGTCCAAAATGTATTGATGACTTGTTTTTTCAGATGCCCCAATCAGGATATGTGTTTTTTGGCGTCCCTTGATTAGCGGAGAGTGGACTTTAACCAACCAACAGCCGAGAAGACCCAGCAGACCTCTGAGCCACTCTCAGCAGCATGCCTGCTTCCAGGCACCTAAACACTGTCTGAGGACCCAGTATGTACAACACCTCACGCCCCTCCACCTCTTTGCAGCGATGCTCAGAAATCAAGACAGTCAAGAAAGAGACGGAGACACATACATACTGTATGTGTAATATGTATACTGTTCATCTCCTGAAGAGTACAATTCAATGAATATGACATACAGAATTCAAGCTGTGAAACTGAGAGTCCTGATGGCAAAAGTAACTCTTGACACAAGGGTATTTCTGTGACACACACACACACACACACACACACACACATTCACACACACACACAAAAAAAATAAATAAATAAATAAATCGCAGTGATCGACAGAGACCATGCTGTGTGTGTTTTATTGTTATGGATGTGTGAAGTGCTGAAGGGGACTGTGTGATTTCTGACTGTCAGTACAGAACATCACAGCTACACAACGGCATGTGGACACAAACATGCACCCTCTTGCAGCATTGCTGAAGGTGTACGTATAAGGTTTACAGTAGTACTAAACTACGTGTCATTAAACTAGCAGCTGTAATACATACTGCAGTAGCTTGACGGTAGTCCATGGCAGCCTCTGCCGTCAGTGAAGGGCCCTGCGATGAGCCGGCGACTTGTCCAGGGAGTACCCTGCCCTTGCCCGGAGACAGCTGGGATTGGCTCCAGCAACAACCCCCGCGACCCCATAAAAGGGACGGTTACGGACAATGACATGACATGACGGTAGGTCACCTGCATTCATATTTGCATCGTAATTCAAGTACTTTTTTTTTTCATTTCTGTATAGTTAAAACCTGAAACTACAAACAATGTTGGGCCTTAAAAGGAGAGGAATGAGGCCCAGGTTTTGGAACAAAGCTTCAGACGTCCACAGGGCTGATGGTTGTGAACATAACGCTCCTTGTGAAAAGCCCAGATGGGATTGTTTTATTTGGGCTTGGGGTTCAAGGAAGCTGGATTGTCAGCACACCTGTGAAACAATCTGGCTGGTTGGTTAAGGTTTAAATCAGATTAGATTAGAATCAGATTTGTCACAAGGATTGACTATTGCTATTTCAAGAGTTAGCCTGGCTCGCCAATGAACCCTGCTCAGTGAAATACCTGCCACCTGACCTTTCTCAAAGGCAGGAAACCTGTTACAATTTGACGGAGGGCGGCTGTGGCTCAGGGGTAGAGACAGTGTCTTGTTATCAAAAGATCGCTGGTTTGATTCCCCTGGTGGTCTGCATGCAAAACTGCTCCTGATGTGCTGGTCGGCAACTTGCACAGCAGCCACCGCCATCAGTGTATGAATATTTGTATAAATTACTATGTTGCTTTTGTCCCTAAATGAAGTTAAACCCAAAAGCCGACAACAAGGCAGGGAGTAGTGTAGCAAGGACATTTCAGTGTCACGGGGAGTATGCAGGTATGAGTAGTGGAAGGCTCTGGCCGGAGAAGATGAGGTGGCAAGGCTGTTGGCTCCAGAGGCGCTGAAGTAGCTGGAAACGGAGCCGCTGGTAGATGAAAGAAGGTGGAACACTGAAGGCAAAAGAGCACAAAAAAACTAAGTTAGATCTCTTAGTTGAATCCGCAGGGAAAAACACAGAAAAAAAAAAAACAATCAAAGAGATTAGCACAAGCAGGGACCATGTACTACACAGCACTGACGAAAGCATCTGGCAGAGGAAAGAGTGAAGACCAGGGCTTTACAGCAGGGGCTGATTGCCAATCGGCTGTGTGTGTGTGTGTGTGTGTGTGTGTGTGTGTGTGTCAGCTGCTCCGGTGAGGGGAAACCCTGCCCAGCCTCTCAGTGCACCTCTGCAGTCACAACAAGCACAGAAACAGAAACACCACAGAAATCAACTGACTGATAGACGTTATGTACAAAGTCAATGCTGACACTTGTGCACTTCCCCATGAATAGTGGGGTTTTTATTTATGTTGGTAATGTCTGACCTGTGACTAGGTGGGCAATATTGCAATAAACTAAATTGTGTGGTATTATTCTGATGACTTTTTTATATTCAGTATTCATATTTACACATTCTTAATTTGATCTTTTTTCTTCTTTTCAGTAATTTTGTTTTTTTACACACACGCGCGCACGCACACACACACACACACACACACACACACACACACACAAAACAGACCGGAATAAAGATATTAGAATAAAATTACCAGATTTATACACGCCTAGTGGAAACAATAGTGTCTGACAACAAAATATCTACTCTGATCAGGGGCAACTTTCCTGCTAGTATCTCTCTCTCTCTCTCTCTCTCTCTCTCTCTCTCTCTCTCTCTCTCTCTACGTGATCTTTTTTTTTCTCCTTTTTTTTTGTGCACTCAGCATGCAAATGAAGCCGCTTCACAACATTCCTCTTTGTATCTCGGAGGAGTTATCGGAGAGGTCTGGTGATTAGCTCCGAGCTCTGAGAAGTCACTTCAACATGTTTCATAACAGTGTGCTATACTGAATGTGATAATCACTCTGACGCAAGTGTAGGCAGGTCTATTGTTAGGAAGTGACACGGGATAAAAATATGTGCATTTTAATGACCGATCACGGGAGAGTGGGGGGGGGGATGTGAAAGAGTGCTCAAGTGAACAAGGCGTATACAAGTGCACAGAAGTTCTTTCTCCCAGGGTTACTCTCCGGTGTGTGGTTGAGGGCTGCTGACTCTGCATCTGGGCCAATAAACAGAGCACGTCTGTGGCACAGACATCTAAGGATTCATCTTTATTGTAGGTTAAATATTATCAGGCTTGTGTACAGCTTACAGGGTAAGGGTGAATTTGCTGCGAGAGCGTCTGAGCTCTAACATTCAAGGCGTCTGTCTTTGAAATGTATGCAAATTCATGTTTTTGCACTTTGAATGTAGATGGCCTTAAATGGCACTGAGTTGAACAGACATCAGTAAATGTAAATTATCCAACATAACATCAGTGACCTGTTAATCTGGATGTATGGCTAATGTGGTTGCCTGAGTGGAAAGATTCTATCTTTACAACTCTATCTACAATTTCTTTAGAGCCTCCCTGCCTGGACAGTGGGCATATTCACAACTCCAGTTTGTTAAGCAGACTTAAGTCAACCATATTGGCTGATAACATCAATAGAACTGATCAAAATGTTCATTTACAATCATTTTCAGGTAAAAAAAATAAAAAAATAAAAAAATACAACACAGAGCGTAAAATAAGCACCAGCTGTCTTACTGGAGGTCTATTAAGGAGGAGTCGTCAAAAAACAGCGCATGGCAACTATGTTGTTGTTAAGGCAAGGGAAAGATTGTGATTATGGCTAATAAAAAGGCAAATGTAGCAAATTAATAGAGTAGCAAATTAGAAAATGTTTGCCTTCTGAGACAATGAAACACTTTCAAGGATGTTTCAATCTAAGACTAAAGCAGAGTGTGACCAAACAAAATCTTCCAGTGGCATACAATCTCTCGGTTACAGAACTGAGACGCTGCGGCTTCTTAACGTTGCAGCGCTCTGCTAACTTGTCAGTCAGGCTCAACATATTTTCCAAACTGACAATGTCCTCACAGCTGGATATTTCCTGTGTGCAGCACAATATTATCAGCAAACCCCACATTTCAAGCCACATTTTCCTATATTTTTGTCATCTGATGACACACAGCAGGTGTTAGTGATTGTTAACATTACTAAAACACAAACACAAAGTGCGCGTACGTGTAAACACACACGTAGACACATTTCTTTTTATTCTCTCTCCTGTAAAAATCACATTATGTCGTTATTTATTCATACAAATCGACTCCACGTGCTTGAGAATACTTTGCATTAAATGTGACCCTTCACATTGAAGTAACATTTACATTTATTGAAATACTTAAAGTAACAATAAGTAGAAATTGGCCTTTTGTGTGATTTGGCGCCCCATACAGTTTCTGAGTGGAACAACACTGTGGTAAATACAAACCCCAGGTCTGTAACAATTTGTCATGCGGGTGCACACGCTACAAACACAACTCATTACCTCGTAGCAATAATATGTCTTGAAAACTTGAAGAGAAAACATCTTGAAGAAAACATATGTTACATACAGAGCCGAACCAATATTGATCCCTAATGATTCTTCGGGGGACTCAGCTGGTGAATTTGCAGTCTTCGACAATGACAACATTGGTTAATATTCTTTTTTTTCAGACTGTACTCAGAACAGAAGAAATTGCACAAGTGCTATTACAGACTGAGTAGTGCTCCCCCATGACAAGTACACTTAAAGCAACGGCGGAGGATGTTTACCTACTATGAAGGGTTCTATTACATTTCCACTGACAATACCAAAGATATAAAGACATTCATGAATTTTAATTTGTGAATCACAACCGTGTCACACGTTTTGTACATCTCTCTCTGCTGAGTGCTGGTGTTGTGACACAGCCGTCGGGGCTTTAATCCTGCACGACGTCTCTGTTAGCAGTAGAGCAGAACAGAGCAGAGAACAGAGGCTTGGACACATCTACATATGATAAATCGGCCTTGGATAAAGCCTGCCCTTTATTCATTTCTCCGGCCTTTCATCTGTCTGCCCACTTCGAGCTGCTTTTATAGACCTCTTATAGTACATCTGAATGTACAGAAATCTTTGATGGAGGCATTTATTTCTGTTCAAGAGCCTGAAAGGGAGCACGGGTTACAATAGACAAAAAAGAAGAGGAAAAAAAGCAGAAGAAGATGACGCAGATGATTAGGGGGAAAGAGATGGAGAAAACTAGACAGGAGAAATTGACAAGAGACTAACAAGAAGAGCAAGTCTCTGTACGTGACGCATCTGTTCTTGCCATCTCTCTATTTACGACGTAGCGCGTGAGTGATTCCGGCTGTCAGCGAGTGACACCAGGCAGGTTTGCTTTACACAAAACCTGAGCTCTGTCAGTGTGCCATCTTCCCTTCACATCGCTCTTACATCTCGCAATCTCGCCGCCGAGCAAATGCCAGCGCAGTCGCAAGAGCTGCACAGAGTGCGGCGGTACAGACGGCGGCTGGCCAAAGTGACTTCCGCAGGGACGTCTCGACGGCGGGACATTTTCAAAACGCTTGTGTTCTTACTGAACTCATCCGGTGATTTCACAGTAGAAGGAGCAAGGTAACTGCAACAACATGGGGGGAATTGCTCGTTAGGGTTGGTGCTGGAGGGAATCGCACGTCTACCTCTGTATGTGTGTCCATTACAGTCTATTGGATCCATATCCTCCGTTCCCCCTGCAGCATGTACACAGTCTATTGATCCGCCATCCTGAAGTTGGATCCAGCCCAGTCAATGGCCTGAGCACGATGACGCACTCATGTGGATGATCTACTATACCTCTCCCCTCCAGCCACGCAACACACACATGTGCACGCACATGTGCGTCCACACACACACACCCGCTTAATAAATTGGACTGCCTCAAGAGACACAAGCGGCCAATGTGATAAGCATTGATCGTGGTGTTCAGCTCATATCACTAATAGATGTTCTTCGGCCCCCGCGTCGTTGTTTCCAAATGATCTCCCTGGTTTTGACACTAAAGGGCCAGTCCACTGCAAAACCACAGAGATAAATCCTTAGCCTCGCTATCCGCTGTTGGCCGACGCTGGCATCATCCGTCACGGTGCCGCAGCTACGCCTCTATAATACCCTTCATACCGTCTGGAATGATTCCAGTTCTTAAAATAGTGTCAGGGAGTTGGAAGAAGGTGCGCCGCACTAAGAGAAAAGGAAACGAAGGGGAAGACGAGAGAATATGAAAGGCAGGAAAAATGACTGCGGTAGTGCGGGTAAGGAGGGCTCCTATTAGGGCAGTGGAGGGAGAAATATTGGCCAGTGCAGCCCCGTACCATTTGTCCTCGTCAGGATCTTAAATAGAATCGGGATCAATTATTCATAGGGTCTATAACTGGCAATAAATGTTAGCTGAGACAGTGTGGCGGGGGCCAGGAGGAGACGGAAAAGTGAGGTTAGAAGCAGTTATAAAAGGCCAAGTTTAAAAGTCTGGACAAAACAGCTGAATAACCAATTATAGTTCAGAGCCAGAAGTGACATTTAAAAGCCCCCTTCGCTTGTTTGATGGGCCACTTTTAACCGCGTGATAATCTGTGGCAACACAATGCAGCCTTGAGCCCAGTAAAACCTCAACAACATCAAATCCGCTCAGCATGGAGTCATACAGCTCAGAATTGAAAGCGGCAGACGTGGGCCTGGGAGCTCATCTTTTGGCTCGGGAGCCGTGACTCACACAAGGTTAAGGTAGAGTCTTTGGTGATTCAGTTATTGTCTTGCATTTTTATTGCAGTTTAATTTAAAAAAAAAAAAAATTCAAAATGACAGAATAAGGGCAACATCTCAAGTAAGTACACTGTGATGAGCGTGTAGAGCAGACACCAACAGGTGCCCTTGATGAATTACCAGCTTCAGTTTGCCAGTGTAAGCAGACATAAGAGACAAAAAGAAGTGGAAGAGTGTGGACCTTTCCATTTGCAGCAGCTGTCTTTCTTAGGGTAAGGACGCTTGTTACTATGGATACAATTCAACTATCTATAGCTATGTATTACTACTTGTAACCTCAAACCAGTACAGGCAGTAGAGTTGAATCAGGGCAGTCAGGGAGCTACTGGTGAATGACGGTTATAAATGAATGTCTTTCACACTCTGTACAATGACCCAGAGACTGTCATCATGTGACATCATGTGTGAACAGGTGGTCATAGTTGGGTAAGAAGAGCATGTCTACTTCATGACAGATACATTGCCCTGTGGTTTAGATTGAATCGCTAAAGTCAAATGGAACCCTTAAAAGACAAGTTCACCCAAAAATGAAAACTGAGGCATTAGCGGGTGAAGCAGACTGCGCCTTCCTTTTTGGGTGAATTTATCCTTCAACCTCGGTGATGTGAGTGCCTTAACATAACCATAGGAATCATTGATCGCACTTCAGATGCGACAACCAGATATCTTATTGCAAGAGCAGATGTTGTGAGAAGCCGGTGAATCGTCAGTTGAGGTTTTGCTGACACATTAACATTTACACAGTACGTTGAAAATCATGAAACATAATCAAGGTGTTCCTAATAATCAAACGTTCCTCCAAAACAAATCTGCTGTGCCAAATTAGCAGTATATAAATGTCATACAGGACACAGGGGTGGAGTGAATCTTCTTGGAATACAATTTGTTTGGCTCTGCTGTTTACGCGACTGGCTCCTCTTCTTGCCTGCCGGGCTCCAACTTGAGCAGCGTTTGCCCATTGCGTGACACACGTGTCATTTTGAACAGAGCTCTGGGACTGCATAATTGAAATGCACTTGCTGTTGCCATCGCACAAATTATCCGGGACTGACATCTTGAGGATTGTACTAACTCGTAACAGTGACTTTAAGAGACAAAATCAGAACGCAAAGTCGGTGCTTTTTCCTGAGAAATGCACAAAAACACGAGATCAAACACAAAACGGGCCTGCTGCATTCGAGTGCTATATCAGGATTAATTACCAGCGAGACTGCGTACAGCCACGAATCATTATGTAGCAGATAAAACTGTGGTTGGGATGGAGCAGCACGGCCAAGAAATTCTGCAGAGGATACGACAGAAGTGAATCCAATATTAAGAGTTTGCAGGCTGTACATCCAAAAGCCCAGTTAAAATATTCCTGCACACACATACATGCACACACCAACATGTGCAAATCAGCAGAATAACTAATTTTACATAACGATTTTCTTTCAAAGAAAAATGTGCCCCGTAAAATTTAAGGACTGACTAACTGCATTACTTACAGCTCATTCTTTAAATGACGCTGCTTGCATTGTTTTTTCGGCTGCGCTCATGTGTGAGTATGCAGCGGTAATGGGTGAATACTAGTCGGTATTTGAAATCTGCACTCAAAACCTTCATCAAAGTGTCCCTTGTATATCCATCCTGGCGCAGAGACACAAGCCCGAGGCATGAATTATCACACAGAGACAGTTCTGGTGATAATTGACTGAAGGAATGCCAGGCACTCACTGATGAACATGGAGACACTCCACTGTGCATCTCCAAATGGCTTTAGCGAGCTAATGGCGGTGTGGGAAAAATGAGCTCACATAAGGCAGGGGAGGTAATGTAGCTTCCAGCTCAGCTCATTTTCTCCAAACGAAAGAGATAATCTGGACCCCCTGAAGGCTTCTGAGATTGAAAGCTCCACAAGCGGAAAGGCCAAATAACTAAGAGAAATTAGACGTGAACCCGGGCCAAAGTTTTCTCATTCCACTCCCACGCCTCCCATCAGAGGCAGCGACGATGTTCACGGGCGTTGCGGTGAGGATTAAACGTGGTGTAACGATCTACCTTTTCCTTTGTTCCCTTCGTTCCCTGTGTCGTTTATTTCTTTCTCTCTTTTTGTGGGAAGATTTCCTTTCCATCTTCTTTTTTTTTTTCACTCTCTCTGGCCGTCTTCCCTTTTTTTTCCCGTCCCTCCTGCTATCCGCATCAGTGTTTGCTGTGGAGGGCGCGGACAGAAATGCACTGTGTTCGTGACAACTGGAGCACTCTCCATTTCTGTCCAGATGGACTGGCAACCAACTGTCTCAACAGAACAGGCTTTCATTCCCACCAGCAGCTCCCCTCCTTTCGTCACCCTGCTGAAACCAGCACAGGCAGTGTGCTAGACGGGGTTTGAAAGCAGGAACAAAGACAGAATGAAACACATTAGATTACATTACGTTTGTTTGTTTGCTCCAAGTCGAAGCTGAGATAAACATTTTTAGGCTAATTTTCACAGGTGTTTTCTGTCTTGATGGATAATTTAATACAACAGAACACACTATTGTATTGAGAAAATCCATATGTAATAATGATAACAACTGAGGAACATTCACAGGAAGAGAAATTATGCAGAGACTGGCTCCATTCACTGACAGAGATCAATGTTGGGGAAGCTAATTTAAAATGATGATTCCTCAAGCTAATCTTCATTATGAGGGAAAGTTATGCTACAGCATCCCTTTACTTTTGTTGAATTTAGAAATATATATTATGAGTAGCTCAACCAGAACCGGGTACAGTATTTTGGATCTGATTGCTTTCCGCCCCACTCAGCCTCCTTGGTTTGAATTGGTTGCCTCCGTTGGTAGATTTGGTTAGGTCTCAGCATGAGGAGGAAGGCCGCGGTCGTACATACGCAAAATCAACATTCGCTTCCGTTCACTCCCAGTCCAAGCAGTCGAAGGAGCAGAAAAACATTTGCAAAGTAAATTCCACATCTTGGCTTCGCGTGGAGTTTAACTTTGGTGAACTATGACCGACTCTGCCGCAACCAAAAAGCGAAGACGCGCGTGTGTGTGTGTGTGTGTGTGTGTGTGTTTGTGTGTGTGTGTGTGTGTGTGTGGTCGGCCCCTAAAAACAGACAAACAAACTGAGTTCTGGGTGCCTCACGTACTGCACTGCACTTTGTGTTGTATCATTTCTAACATCTTTGCTTTGGTAAATTCTGATATGAAAGTACAGAGGAGCTCAGCGGCTAGAGCAGGTCGGCTAGCGATCGGAAGGTCGCTGGTTCAAATCCCAGCTCCGGGCATAGCTGAGCTGCATGGTGAAGTGTCCTTGAGCAAGATACTGAACCCCAAATTGGCACCTTGAATTGCGGCTTCTGCCATCAGTGAGGGCCCTGTGAGGAGCTGGCTACTTGTCAAGGTGTACCCTGCCCTCGCCCAGTGACAGCTGGGATTGGCTCCAGCAAAAAAAAAACATAAAAATGGATAAAGCGGTTACAGACAATGGATGGATGACAGTACAGGCTGTTTGCCTTTATTATTTAAAAAAAATGAATCATCCATGAATCATTTGCAACCAATGCATATATATTTATAATGATTCCTCCTTTTCTAAACTGATTCTCATGCTCTCTCATCTTCACTGTTGTGAGCGGGAGACTACTACAGAGGCCGTGGCGAGTCATTTTTAATCATTTACAAGGAGGACGAGGAGGAGCAACAGAATCCATCAAAGTCCTAAAAATCCAATGTCTGGTGACACTTCAGATTTTTCAAGAGAGGTGAGCAACTTGATAAAACCCATGCAATTTCTGCAATATACACCATTGTACCAAATATACTAATGAGTTAAGTCTAGTGTGTGAGGTGTTTTGATAATGAGACCGGTGCTTACAACTGTGACTTTTCACTTTTGAAAACAGTAATGAAAGACCTGTTTGTGAAAGAAGGCTTTATTCAAGCCCTGTTACATTTCATTTCTTTTCAGAGATTATTTTCTTGCACTACAAAGGACTTGTGAAAAGGCCTGTTTGTGAAAAAGCCAAGTGCTTTTTACAGGTCAAAAAGAAACAGCGTTAAGGAGACTATGAGCATTTGAAACAGATACGGTATGTAGAGTAAAACTCGTGATTTCAAAATGTTATTTATAGCTCGCCGCATTAGAAAAAATGAAAATCAAACTCAGTAGCATGTTGAATTGCTATTGAAAGGTGTCATACTCTTTTGCATCACGCAATTTGCGGTGAGTCGCAATAGAGCTGAATTGTATCACATAGTATCCGCATATATTTCACCCCAATTTAAAATTTTGTGTTGACCAACAATGGATTCACGAATCACGTGTTTCACAAAGTGGTGAACCTCACCCAAGGCTTGTGACTGAGTCTTTTGAGGATTCCACTTGCATACCCAATCATAATACTATCATCCATCTCTGGGGTTGCGATACATTCATGGAACTGTGACAATATCTATCAACCATTCATGTGGTGAGTTCGCTTGTTAAGTCCATAGATCTAACAAGGGGAATTAGTATGGCTGCATCTTGCTCTTGCTCCCTGCCATTGTATTGTTCGGTTTGAACAGCAGAGGGCGCAATCATGCTGAAAGAATATGCATAAACATGAACATGCATAAAGAAAACTCACTCCCATAAGACCCGCCCTACTGTCCCCCTGATTGGTCGGCTTTGTTGGGTTCATTCTCAATGCTCGACTCAAACTGTTATCCGAATGTCTGTTCTCGGCAGTGTTGGAGCTGCAAGAGTGACTCTGGGCTCATTAGGTGGAGCAAGCAGGCCGGCTGTCCTTAGGGCAGGCTGCCCTGCCGCCACTTCGCCACCCGTCCTGTCTGCTTCACCCAGCGAGCACAAAGACACTGCAGCTGTGTCAGCCAGCCGGTGTGTTTACCAGCAGGGAAACTACGGCTCACAACCCGCTGTTGGCTGTTTGTTTTTACAAACCAACTGCGAGAAAAACACACTGCCATTAACACCCGATAACCACTGAACATACGGCTCGGAAATAATAACCTGTCAGTTACGCTGGCTCTGGTCGTCTGCTAGATACGAGAGGGATGGAGATTGGTGGGACCAGCGGCCAAGTGCCTGTTCTCAGCTGTCCTCCCTTGTCACACACACACGCACACACACGCGCACACACACACACACACACACCAGTTCCTCTGGTAGAACCTGAGGGATGGGGGGGGCTGCTACTGGCTGCTGTATTGATTTGCGATTATACGTAGTCCAATGACTACTTTTTGCACAGGTCAAAACAGGCTACTTTTATACTTTTATTTCACTAATGGAGGCAAGCAGAATGACCTCAAGAAAAAAACTAATGGTATTTTTGGAACATTCCATGGCTTTCCTTCTATTTTTGCCCCTGTATCCAACTAGTTCAAAAAGTGTAGCTGGCTTCAAATTCAGATTGAGCATAAATGTACAAAAATCAATTAAGTTGAGGAGGTTCAACTTTGAATATATTGTTATCGTCAGTACTGTTTAGGGGATGGGTTTGAATCTTTAATGTATTGAATCTCCGTGAATGCATAGCGATGCGTATCACTTCAGCGTCACTGATGGAGAACTGCAAAAGGTGAGTTGATCTTCGAGCTTCCGTTGTTTTTGTCTCACTAATCTGTGTGGTCAGGAGCCACACACGTGCCTCTGAAGCTCATCTGAACATCAACACTACAATCACCCGGTGAGAATAAACAGACTCAGTGCTTTTCTATCCACTTTTTTATTGTGCGTTGTAAATTTGTGTATCAAAACATCTGAGAGGAAACGCTGGAAATACAAAAAAAAACACAGCTGAAACATCACAGTCGAGTGCTTACGCTTGGCTGAGATGGAAAAAGTCTGTGTATGGATGCAAAAATATGACAGAGTGCAACAGAAACAGAATAAGTGGATAAATCATGACGCACATCGCTCATGCGACCCGAAAGTCCACTGAGGCTTCCGCTCTGCTGAAGAGATGAACAATAAGAGCACATGAAAACATCGGATAAGTGTGGAGCGATGAGGAGGCTGAACCTTTCCCATCTATGGCAGAGTACTGCAAAACCACTTATGTTAAGACTTTACATCTTTTTATGTTGCAGCTTTACGTTTCTGTAGGTCCACTGTTCACTTTTCTCTTGTGACAGTACTATAAGAACAATACTGTGACAAAAGAGAAGCTGCTCTGGTTAGGTTTAGGCAATAAGACCACCACAAATATCCAGTTTTTTGCTTTTTTTATATATATATTGTGCACACTGGAAGACGACAAGATGCACTCGACGAACTCTGCATTCTGTGCGCTACAGTTTGTCTTGTGTCTCTGATGTATAAGAAAACCAGAACAATAACATCTACCAAGAGTATCACAGTAAGCTGTACCACTAACACAGAAACACGGGAGTGTGTACGGGTCATGATGAGTAATAATGTCCCTCCATCTCCTTTCTATGACGTGCCGGGCCCTCCACTGCATGATGCGAGTCTGGACACCCTTTCCCCGGCTGATCCCTAAGGACCCACAGCCCTTTCCAGCTCCGCATAGGAAGCCCCATGCATTATGCATCACCATCCAGGCCTATTTCGGAGCGGAGAAGCAAAAAATAGCGAGAAACACAGAGCTTCCCGGGCTCCCACAATCAGTCCCACAGTTGCTCGTGTTTCTGTGGAAAACGAGGTCTCGTTCCGACCATACGGAATTACCAAGAGGAACACATGAAATATTTAGCATTGTCATCCCCTTCTTCCCCCCTCTGTTTTCTAGCTCAAACTTCCTGGGGGAGAAAAAAGTCGGGGGAAAAAAAGAAAAAAAAAACAAGTGAAAGACGGCAGAGAGCCTACAGTATGTTTTCTTGATATGATTATCTGGATGCTCCTTTCTCGGGGTGGATGAGGGTGAGGAAGCGGCAACATGAATTGGTGGAGGTCAGGATCGCAAGATTTCCCCTCAGGGGAGGGGATGACACACGCGGAGGTGGAACATGGGATTTGATTTATGCTCCTTTGGACGCGGCGGGGAGAATGGGCTCGGGTGCAGGCTGGTATGTGTCGGATCAAAGCGGGCGTGTAGCGGACTGATGATGGTCAGGCACTGTGAGGCATTTAGCATGCATAAATGGACAAACATCCACAGGCGGGCGCGCATCGTACATGCATGCATTCATGACAGAATGAAAAATGCGCGGACACAGAGCTTCTTCCTTTTTTCTTTTTTTTTTTTTTTTAAGCCTGGGGGCATTTGTATGAAGCAGCTCACCTACGCACAGGGTGACCCTGACAATAGAATATGAATCCACAGGTACGCATGCCTTTCTCTGAGAGCGTGTCTCTGTGGCACCTGAATGGGCCACATCTATTGACATCAAGGCTGTCCAACCTGCAGACCTATTATTTTCTGCTCTCCAAAGGACTCCACACCATTTGTGAGTGTGTAGAGGCCATAAAATGGACTGGCCTTTGTCCTCAGTGTGAAACCGTAAAGGTCTTTTGAGTCTAAAATTGTGATTTGTCCGTGTATGCGTGTAGGCATGCATTCCTTCTGTATGTGCAATCTCCTCCAACACGGCTTGCTTTTCATCTTTGTACTGATGCATGTAACGCTGCTGCTGAGCTCCTTCTCTTCCAGAAAGGCTTCCATGAGGAGGATAAAAGCAAAAATCATTCAATTGTGTGGGAACGCTGGGGCCCTTTCAATTCTCTCTGGGACATCAAAGCACACAGCACGACACTGCACTATTAGAGTCCATGGGTGGGATGAAAATATATTACAATATCTACTCTCTGCTGAAATCCATGACGAGGGTTTCATAACAAAGAGCAGACTTCTCTCAGTCATTTGTCTCCGCTGAGGATTGTGATTAATCTAACCTTTGATGTTTTGAAACAACAGGGAGGAGGAAGAGATGCCGGGGCCGCTGTGGGAGCGGCACGGGGATGTAAAGACTTAGTAATACACTGCTTTGAATGCCGGGCTAATGAAGCAAATTGAATTGAATCACACAGGATATCGAAACTGCATCGCGGAGGGTGACACAGCACGCGAACGCGACGCACAACGGCTCCCTGTTAAAAGATTAGGGCTGAGATGGAAGGATAAAAGGAGAACTCAACTCTCAGAGGGAGAGCGGAAAGACGAGGAGTCACAGGAAATGGGAAAGCGGGATTGCTCCGCAGCCCGTCGACCGCTCCATATGATGTGTGTTTAAAGCAGGACGCTGCATGTATCATCATCATCATCATCTGCAGCTTCTGTGTTGCGGCACGCGGAGCAGATATGCTCGGAGGTGGGAACTGCAGCCAAGTTGTGCAGAAATGTTGGAGCGCGTTCAACACGCAGCCAACACATGTATGATCGACGAAATGCTAGCACTGTCTATGTGTGTGTGTGTGTGTGTGTGTGTGTGTGTGTGTGAGCGTGTGCCTCCAAGGTTACGGGGCTCAGGAAGTGCCATTAGGTGTGAATTAGGCAGAATTAAAAATGAATCCGCTGTCATGCATTATTAAAACTAACCTAATTGCATTTGCATACGTTTATGAGATGCTGTGTACCAGGGAGAGCGTGTGCAAGTGGGTTCTTTCTTATAGGATTACTTTCTAAATGATAAAAGTGGCGCATAGAAAAAAAAAGAAAAATCTGATTCATTCTTCATCTGGCTGTTTGCCGTAAACAGCTATTGCCTGTCTTTAACCCGCTCTTACATTTTACAAATTCCTTCCAATTCACCTGACAAAAAAGCAAAGCAAACCGCTGGCACAGATTTCCAGCGAGCAGGCCCTCGCTTACCAGATGGCTCTCTGTCATCTTAACTTTGATCACAGTGTAACATGTGGTGCTGTTTTGCACGGAGCACAGCGTAGTGCTACCCCTTCTTTCACGAGGATGCTCTGGCTTACACTTGTATGCAGCGACATTGCCCCTGTGTGGTGAAAGGAACAAACTGCTGATGAAGGTTCTCAAGTCATTCGGGTCATGGTAATTCTAGGTGCTGTACTGAGGCAACCGGGCTTGGTTCAGTTTCACCTCTCATTCAAGAGACTTCTTCAGTTCTAACTAACTGGATGGGAGTTGCAGGCTTTTAAAGCGTGTGGGAGTGTCCTTGCAGAGTTGTTAAGGACACGTGTGAGCTCTGTTTTTTGAGTGAGCCTCTTGTGGGTTGTTGACCCGACTCGCCTTCATGTGGGTTGTTAGGTCTAGGTGAGCCCAGGTGTGAATGGTTGTTAAACTGTCTGGGGAGGGGAACTCAGTACTGCATTGAAGGTGGATGATAAGTAAAGTCGAAGGCCACCCCCTCTGTTCAAAGACGGTCGTTCCAGTTTGACATAGATGGATTCTTTTATTCCTCTTTCAAACCATCTGTCTTCTCTGGCCAATATGTGTACATGGTTGTCCTTAAAGGCATGATTTTTCTCTTTCAGATGTAAGTAGACTCTGCTGTCCACTTACATCTGAAGGTGAAAAATCATTCCTAGCAGCAGAGAAAGTGCCTCTTGGATGAGAGGTGAAGTCCAGTTGCCTACGATACAGCACTTAGAAAGGAACAACATGTTCATGCGACCCTGAAGTTGCGCAGTTATTATTCTGATCACCATCAAAACGCTGTCTTTGAAAAACATTTTGTCGTGGAAATATGTAGACATGTGGGGGTAAAGTGACTTTCCCAACAATCACACAACAATAGCACATTACATTATAAAGAAATAAACGTATGTTAAAATTGTTTAACGTTGCCCAAAATGTTGGTTTACAATCTATTACATTGAATATTCAGGAACTAATAAGCACCAGGAAAAAGACCTCCTTAAGTGTGATTTACAGTAAGTCTTTTACTATTCTAACTTTGCTGAGTGGCTGTAGTTTGATCACATGAGCACACATCTATCTTTAGATCTCGATTCAATACAGGATGATGTCACCCGCTTCAAGCCAGTGAGAGAAAAAAAAACTAAAACACAAATGGACTGTGTAATGCGAGATAATGGAATGTAAGAGGTTTGTGCATTCATGAAGTGTCCCATTGTTTACGGCGAGAAACTAATTGAGAATATGTTTTCAGGGCTTTTAAAGGTTCTTGTCTCTAACGATCTGAACAATATGAAAACCCTGCCAGCCTGTTTGAACCCAGGGCTCAAACGGGCTGGCAGGGTGCTGAGTCACGGTCATACTGAGGAACAGCTCATTCAGCTGAAACAATGCAAATTAAAAATACAATGTCTTACAGCAGCATGTAGTATTATGAGTTGTTGCTATATTTATTTGGCAATGTGTTATGATTTTTCTAAACTGATGCCCCATCAGCAAATTCTAAGACATAATATATATATAACATTCCTTATAACTATGTAGTATATGATCTGTGTTCTAAAACTACATTACTTGACAGTCCACTAATATATTATGGCCATCAAGTAGAGTTAGCAAATAGTCGAGCAGACACGCATCAACATTAGCATTTATTTGAATTGTTTCTAGCCAATTGGCCAATGTACGTTCGGTTTTAAACTCTTGAATTCTCACTAGCTCGTTGCTAACTTTCCCTGTCTTCTGTTTGTTGCTTCACGGTGTAGAGTGTGTTTACTGAGGTTTTCTGCTGCTAAATAAAAGACTGATCAGAGGGTTGAGAGCTGATCAAAATACTGAGATTTTGCCATAGAACTGAGTCTGGTCAGATCGTGTGAGGTTTTTGTCAGTCAGCTGAGCCTTTTCACATCAGGTGGTGTCAGTTTTTTCTATTGTTAATATGCATTAAAACAGTTTTTTTAAAGACTTAGCTTGAGGCTACATGCGTCACCAACTGCCCAGTCACCAGGACAAACTGTTAGCAGTTAACATTTCTGCACACCACTGATACGTTTACATTTGTATGTGTCATAAGCTATTAACCATGTTGACATTTCAATAAAAACATCTCATATCTCATTCACATTACGTGTTTGAGGATGAGAAGGCCGGCAAGCCAGTGACCGCAGTTTTCGATGGCAATTAAAATGTCCTCAATCCCGATCAAGTGTTTTGAGAGGAAAGCTTAGATTTCAACAAATTCTTCATTTGCAGGAAAGCATGTTGCAAACAATTATTCTGGCAATTGGGTTGTTCACCATCTGTGTTTGTGTGTCATTATGTTGGAAAATATATCCGGAACCGTTTGCAGACAACATCGGTTGTTGTCATCGGAGAAAGGGAGAGTTGGGTAAAAATGAGGTGAAGGAGTTCAATTAGACATTGCAATCTGATCTTCGCGTGTTAGAGATAAGTTTTTTTTCTGTCGATGCAGGCATCTTATCAGCTCTGATACAGGATGACACACACCGACCGCCTCACCTTTGACCCTCCACATAATGTACAATCCTATCGCTCCCAGATCAAATTGGTGTCGGTGTCAGATAGAGCGGTTGTGAAACCCATATCATGACCGCAGCATATCTAAAGCACTTCAGCCCCTCTAAAGACATCTGAAGACCAAACTGTATTGATCACGGCTCCTGTTGAGAGACAGTCTCTGTAGTGTCGGCAATAAAGAACAATAAAAGGTATTAGATGGCAACAGACTGTGGCCACTTTGCATAAACCACCACACAAAAACATTGGTAATACGAGCGTGCACACATGCTCACCCTCCACGGGCTCCGGCTGATTCAGGCAATGTTAAAGTGGGCTTAAAGTCAAGACTCTTAAAAAGGAGTTACGCAGAAAGTGTCTCAACTTCGGAGTTGCAATCCAGGCAAAAATTTCTTCACTTGAACTTTGTTCCTCGATATGAAACCGGAGAGGAAATTTTCCACTGCTGCCCGGAAGACCCAAGCATTCGCCCGTGCCCCTGCTCCTCTCCATCCTCCCTCCATTCCACCACATTAGAATGAGTAACTGCTAGAGCCGGTGTGCTGGGAGGAAATGCAGACCGAAGACTCTTTAAGTGCATCCAAGTGAGTGTGCACACACTTAGTGCACAGGCGCATAATGCATGTGCACAAACACGGCGGTTGTATAACACGGAAAATACTGCAAACATACACGTATAAAAAGGAAGGAGTGTGTTTCGAATGCACAAACTTCACATCACACACACACACACACACACACACATACACACACACACAAACATACAATCACTGCCCTGGGGAAATTATCAGGCTGACCCTGTCCTTTGGTCCTCGTGCACACACACACACACACATGCGCGCACACACACACAGAGAGTGTATAAAAAGGGTTGGGCCCCTGAACTCTCTCCCTCAGTTTGACAGACCAACCTACTGTGACGGCAAACACCACTGAACGCCAGTCCAACATGCCTGCTGATTACAATGGACGCTGGGAGATGGTGAGCAATGAGAACTTCGAGGATGTCATGAAGGCCATCGGTGAGTTCTTACTGCCTACTCAATGCATAATGGCATATCGTGAAAAGGGGAGACCGAGGCTTGTAACTCTCAGGAAAAA
>CAEMYA010000124.1:155904-173351 GCA_903131615.1 Diplodus sargus
GTGAAGAGCGTGGACCTGCACCCCACTGAGCCGTGGATGGTGGTCAGCCTCTACAGCGGCACTCTGGTGGTCTGGAACCACGAGTCACAGGTCAGTATCAGGCCGTTCCACATTCCTCTAATCAGCCGATCCTTCACACACACACACACACACACACACACACAGTTGCGTCATATTTGATTCATCCAAGCTTTTTTTTTTGATCGCCTGTAATGTTGATTTCCTTGTTTGGGTTGCTGTGTGTGCAGACGATGGTGAAAACGTTCGAGCTGTGTGACCTGCCCGTCAGAGTGGCCAAGTTTGTGGCCAGGAAACACTGGGTCATCGCCGGGGCAGTAAGTGTTTGAACTCAATGACAGTGGCCATGTGCATGTATGGATACATGGGTTGTTTTTTAACGTTTTATAGCAAGTCACTTGACTTTCCATCGACATGGAGCCAGTATTCTGTAATGACAGAATGTTAATTTTTTTGGGTGAACCTGTCCTATATACGGTACCAACCTGAGTTTGTTGTGCCTAACATTGGGGTCAGAATAACCCGTAGTCCTGGGCTGGATTTGGCGACCTGTTGCCTTCTACCCATGGTGCATTAGGCAGTGATACTCTTCAGGGGCAGCGTCCACAGCCAGATACATCGGTGTGATTGCGTTGCGTTCCACGATCTCTGTGCCTGTTCCCCAGGATGACATGCTGATCCGTGTGTTCAACTACAACACTCTGGAGCGAGTTCACATGTTCGAGGCTCACGCTGACTACATCCGCTGCATCGCCGTCCACCCCACGCAGCCCTACATCCTCACCAGCAGCGGTACGGGGGGACTACACACACTCACAAAACAACACTGGAAGTTCATATTTAAAATGACATTTTCAGATAAGTAAGTGTGTGTGCGCGTGTGTGTGTTTTCAGATGACATGTTGATCAAGCTGTGGGACTGGGACAGGAAGTGGTCGTGCAGCCAAGTGTTTGAGGGGCACACTCACTACGTCATGGAGATCGTCATCAACCCCAAAGATAACAACCAGTTCGCCAGCGCCTCTCTGGACAGAACCATTAAGGTATACACATACGCATGCACACACACACACACACACACACACACACACACACACACACACACACACACACACACACAGAGATATGCGCATGCAAATGTTTGTAGGCGCACACAAAAGAAGACTGCTTCGGGGCACCAACAGAAAAAGGTGCTGTTCCTCCAGTTAAAATGAAGGTGAACAATAGATGACAGACAATGTAGGAAAGGAACAGGGTTTATGGGAAATGCGGTCTCTGTTTGAGAAACACAACCACAAACAACACAACTTCTGTGAGATAAAGGCCTCATTCATTTACACTTTTCACAAATTGACTCCAATATACAGATTTTTATAACACTCTACATAATATAAAAATGTCCTGTTGTTGGTTGCTCCTGTCAGACATGCTTCTAAACCCTCTTTCTCTGCGTGTTCCCTGTCTGTGTGTGTGCTGTGCAGGTGTGGCAGCTGGGCTCCAAGACTCCCAACTTCACTCTGGAAGGCCACGAGAAGGGAGTGAACTGTATCGACTACTACAGCGGAGGGGACAAGCCCTACCTCATATCAGGGGCTGACGACCGCCTGGTGAAGATCTGGGATTATCAGGTAACAGAACCAACCGCATACTGAAAAGAACTGCCACAAGCATAAACCTTATCCTGATTAAGAGCTTTTTTTTATCTTATCCTCCACATTATCTCCAACTTACAATCTACTCCACATGTTTCATAACAGCTGAGTCAGTATGTATCTTATTAGAAAACACTGCACAGTGCCCAGCAGAAAGGGCATGAGGAAACACATTGCATTGGACTAATGCCAAATCTCAACTGACACATGAAGATCTTTGCTTCTCAGAATCGTATTCTTATTTGACCTACCCACCACTGGGTTTATTTCCAAACTATCAACCCACTGACCTTTACTCTCAGCAAACAGATTCTCTGAGAAGACTACTGTTGACTTGTTTCTTCATTAAAAAATGCCTCACCAAATCCTTAGTTGTAGAACTATGTACACGTCTTTTGACCCCAGAGACAAGATTCTGTTTAACCTAATAGAAATCGTTCTTGTATGCCTCCTTTCTTATTTATGAGGTCAATTATTATCCATAAAGGAGATGTACAGCAAAGCTCATGTGGATCTCCCATAAACAGTATATGTATCGACAGCAGAAGCAGTAGATATAGTTGAATCTGTAGGGCGATAACAGGAAAACATTTCTACAATGGTTGGTCCCAAATACAAAACACTGATCATTTCCTATTCTGAAAACAAAATGACAAGTTTTCTAAAACAATTTCTATGGATTTGATATGTGAAATAAAACAACACACAATATATATGGAAAAAGATATATAAGATATAAGGCAGCAGATAGCACGTGCATTGTGATCATTCAGTGTTCAGTATTGCCACACGCCTGAACAGTTAGTTGTTGACATGTGACATTATCTGATGTGTGTGTGTGTGTGTGTGTGTGTGTGTGTGTGTGTGTGTGTGCTGCGTGTCTTTTATCTGCACAGAACAAAACCTGCGTTCAGACTCTGGAGGGTCACGCCCAGAATGTGACCTGCGTCAGCTTCCACCCGGAGCTGCCCATCATCCTCACGGGCTCCGAGGATGGTACGCTGTGTTTTAAATGAAACCATTTAATGCGACTCAAACACGCACACACACACACATACACACAACCCTGTAGCCCAAAATCAGTAGGTATAGCAGCGTGGTTCAGTTTGGTCTCTTTGCTGTTTCCCTCAGGCACAGTTCGAGTGTGGCACTCCAACACCTACCGACTAGAGAACACGCTCAACTACGGCATGGAGAGGGTGTGGTGTATAAGTGGCCAGCCTGGCTCCAACAGTGTGGCTATAGGCTACGATGAAGGCAGCATCATCATCAAGGTCTGTCCCCAGAAAAAGCTGTCCACATTTCCAACCACTACGCACCATACTGTTTTTCTCCTAATTCCTCGTGTGTTTGACGGAAATAACGATAATAAAGAATGTAAAGGTAAAATGGTTAATTGGCTTAGCATGTTCAGAGTGAATAACGACGAGCTGTCAACAAATATTAGCCCGTCCTCTCTCAAAATCTAAAAAATGTTTCAAACAATTATGATTCAGTTAGTACAGTTTTTCCCAATTTCAGCCCACAGTCACTTTAACTTGTGCACCAGGTCCAATCACCGGGCTCTTCGATTCCCCTCTTTTGTCAGTGGGGCCCTGAGGACAGCAGCTCGGAGCCTCAGACTTCAGAAATAATGCCTGTAATCTCTTGTTAACAGAAAATTGAACATTAGCGGCCAAATTTTAAACCGTAAACAACATTTTCAGGTTATTAAAGCCCACAAATCCTCCGAGGAAATGGAGGTCATGACCTTTTTATCCTCAACAGTGGCCAGTGGCAGTCATGAAACACCCTCATCATCATACAGCAGATTGTATAAGCCGAATGAGCATTTATTGGCCAGTAACATGAAAAAGGTGCCCCCTCCTTCCTATATCTCTTTTGTCTTATCTCACACCTCACCCCCGTCTCCCCTTTCTCTGTCCCAGCTGGGTCGGGAGGAGCCGGCCATGTCCATGGACTCCAGTGGGAAGGTCATGTGGGCCCGCCACTCCGAGGTGCAGCAGGCCAACCTGAAGGCCATGGGAGACACGGAGATCAGGGATGGGGAGAGGCTGCCGCTGGGTGTCAAAGACATGGGCAGCTGTGAGATCTACCCTCAGACCATCCAGCACAGCCCCAACGGGAGGTGAGGCGCTGATTTGCTGTGGGTGGAGGCAGCGGTGGTGTTAGAGACTGAGAGGCACTTTTGAGGGTTGTAGATGTTCTACTTCAAGTCATACTTCAATTACACAGAAAATAATTTTCCCGCCAGATTTACAAACTCATTCATGATTAAAGTATCGTCTTCATGTGCAAATGCCTTTATTTGACAACCTCTGATCATTTATGGCGTCATAGAGCAAGACATGTTTTATACTGATGATTTGTACATTGCTGTTCATAATACATACTACTTGTCTGAATGTTTGTCCTGATTTGATCTATTGACAGAGGTTTATAGTTTTTTACATGATTTGGAGTAACGGCACATTTAACTTGTGTTGATAATATGGCTAAATCTCTCCCCTGACCCCTTCAGATCAGGCATTAATTGAATGAAGCCTGATTGAAATCATCATGCATCATCCTTAGTTGAGGTTCCAAAATACAATCTTACATCCAGGTTGTTTGTGTCTTTTGTCTTTGTGTCTTTGCAGGTTTGTAATGGTGTGCGGAGACGGGGAGTACATCATCTACACCGCCATGGCCCTGAGGAACAAGAGCTTCGGCTCAGCTCAAGAATTCATCTGGGCGCATGACTCCTCACAGTAAGTCCCACACACCTTAAAGGAGTAGTTCAACATTTTGGTCCCCAACAACTTAAAAGAGTAGGTAGACATGCTGGGAAATTTACTAATTCGCTTTCTTGCCGGGAGTTAGGCGAGAAGATTGATACCACTCTCACGTCTGTGTCTTAGTTATGATGAAATAGGCATCAGGCGATTAGCTTAGTGTAGCATACGGACTGAAAACAGCAGGAAAAGCTGTGTCCCCCTGATTCCAATCTTTACAGTACGCTAAGCTAACTTAGCTATTGCATTTTGGCTTTAGCTTCATGTTTTAGAACGAAAGCTTTGATATTTACTCTTGCCTGAAAAGCGATCAAGTGCATTTCCCAAATGATTCTGTATACCAGTAATAAACTTCATTTTGCAATGTGTGCACACCATTTTCGTAGGTATGCCACCAGGGAAGGCAACAGTACGGTCAAAATATTCAAGAACTTTAAAGAGAAGAAGGCTTTTAAACCTGACTTTGGAGCAGAAGGTGAGCTTTATTGTCATTTTTTTCTCTTTTGACACGACAGCTTTTGTGTGTGTGATTCTGAGTAACCTGCTGTCCCGCAGGTATCTTCGGTGGCTTCTTGCTGGGAGTGAGGTCAAACAGCGGCCTGGCCTTCTACGACTGGGAGACCGCAGAACTGATCCGCCGCATCGAGATCCAACCTAAACATGTGGGTCGCACTCTCACAGCTCTCACATTTCCAACAAGTTGTGTATTGGCCCTTTTTTTGTAATATAATATCTTGTCTCTCTGTCTTCAGATCTTCTGGTCTGACTCTGGGGAGCTTGTGTCTATCGCTACAGATGAGTCTTTCTTTGTGCTGCGCTACCAGCCAGAGAGAGTGGCAGCAGCCGTGGAGTCCAAGGAAACTATCCCAGAAGATGGGATAGAGGACGCCTTCGAGGTGTATATTCTGAGAGAGCAGACATTTTTTTTTGTCAGCCTTGATGTCTTTGTTGTTCACTAGCTAACTTGTGTCACGCCCTGCTCACCAGGTCCTGGGGGAGGTCCCAGAGGTGGTGAAGACAGGGGTTTGGGTGGGAGACTGCTTCATCTTCACCAGCTCTCTCAACAGACTCAACTACTATGTTGGGGGAGAGATCATCACCGTCGCTCACCTCGACAGGTAGTCCGACCTATGTGTACTTGTTAAGGCAGCAGGGCAGAACAAGTGTATCTCAGCACGCTGCCATCACGTCCCTGGCATGCTGGGAAAAATCTGCTGAAATGGCTTTGGATGTACTCTGTGCCGTCTAACTTTGCCGTTCATTTTCATTATGTAAATCCGAAACACTCAAAATAAGTGCCTCACAGCCTCCCTCTCTCTCTCCCCGGTGTGTAGGACCATGTACCTGCTGGGTTACATCCCCAAGGACGACCGTCTCTACCTGGGAGACAAGGAGCTGAACGTCATCAGCTTCTCCCTGCTGCTGTCAGTGCTGGAATACCAAACAGCTGTCATGAGGAGGGACTTCGGCACAGCCGACAAGGTTCTACCCACGATCCCCAAGGAGCAGAGGATCAGGGTGGCCCACTTTTTGGAGAAACAGGTACATTTGTCCCCCAACTTCTGCGCACCTCTGTGCTTCAGCAGAGTCAGGGTTTCATGAATGCATAATTTAAAGAACATCAGGCGGACAGATGGAGTAAAACATCTGGGCAGAATTCTTGAAATTCTTTGAAATATATTTATCACGAGGATGGTTTTCCCTCTCACGCAGTCTCTTTTACTGCTTCACGTTTTCACACCGACAGTTTCACATATCCAGTCTTCCACTGCCGGCTGCTATGCTTTACATAAAAAAGAGATGATGGAGCAGAATGTATGGAATTGAAATATCAAGATGTGCTTTTTGTTTCCTCTCGTGCTGTGTAGGGCTTCAAACAGCAGGCCCTGGCTGTGTCCACTGACCCCGAACACAAGTTTGAACTGGCCCTGCAGCTGGGAGAGGTGAAGATAGCCTACGACCTGGCCTTGGAGGCAGAGGTGAGAGCACACAAAGACAAGATGAAAGCCCGAACCCCTTGAATTTGCAGGTAGTTGGTCTGAAAAGTCCTTGAAAAATCCTTTAATTTGATGTTTAAGAACACGCGGGAACCCTATCAATCAAACTGCAACTTGGAAAGCTACTGCCAGTTTAACGCCTCTATTTTCTTTGTGCATTGCATTGTGGGATAACACAGCAGCATGCTCACAAATGTATTCATACCACCTTCACATATCATTATCCTGTAATAGATGCTGAAAACCTGCTTAGTTTGTCATCTTAGTGAAGCTTTTCTAGCATGCTAACATTTGCTAATTAGCACTATACTATTGTATACTATATACTTTTGTATATATTTGGTCATAGCAGCTTAAGCCTGGTTCTTTACTCATCACAAATCAGTCTCATTGAGGAGCTTGGTACGATATATTCAAAATCAATTTGAGTTTTGAATGTTTTTCTTTCATCAGTAGCTGTGTAATATGCCGGAGAACGAACATAGAATGTGTCATTGTGAGTCACGACCCAGGCCTCCCACACTCAGTAAGCGCTTCTCAGTGTATTGTTGAGGTTCATGCCTCTCCTCCTGTGATAATCCTCTCTCCTGTCTCTTTGGCGCCTTGACATGTGGGGGCTCCAGTCAGAGCAGAAATGGAAGCAGCTGGCAGAGCTCGCCACGACAAAGTGCCAGTTTAGCTTGGCCCAGGAGTGTCTGCACCAAGCTCAGGATTACGGGGGATTATTGCTGTTGGCCACCGCCTCGGGCAACGCCGACATGGTGGGCAAGCTGGCAGAGGGGTCAGAGAGGGACGAGAAGACCAACGTGGCTTTTCTCACCTGCTTCATGCAGGGACGGTGGGTGGAAGACGAGGGAGAGGGACGGAAAAGGAGGCTTTGTTTGAATCCACATTTCAGTTGACTTGTGTGTGTTGCTCAATTATTTTGGATTTTTTTTCTGTTTTCCCTTTTTTTTTCGCGTTTGCCCAGATTGGACAAATGTCTGGAGCTTCTCATCAAAACAGATCGATTGCCAGAGGCTGCGTTTCTGGCAAGAACATATCTGCCCAGCCATGTGTCAAGGTAAAGTTGGTTCTGCTGAGTGCACAGCATATGCCTGAGTGTTGAGCTCCAGTGTGCTGGCTGTGTTTGTGTGCAAACAATCATCCAATGTCCATATGTGTCGAGCAAAAGCTTTGCATGTAGCCGTTTGCCTGTAATTTAAATAAAAATACCTGGGGTTTTTTTTTACCAGAAGGCAAAACTTTACAAAGTCCTTATTCCTGAAAGTTTATGATGATGGCAGTGTCTGTATCTGTGAGTATATTTACATTATTCATCATCAGTGAGCTGCATACGTTTCCCTTCCTCCAGGGTGGTGGGGCTGTGGAAGGAGAGTCTGTCCAAGGTCAACCAGAAGGCAGCAGATGCTCTGGCTGACCCCGGCCAATACAGCAACCTGTTCCCTGGCCTCCAGCAAGCCGTGCTGGCTGAGCAGTACCTCAAGGAGACTCACGTCAGGGTCAGGCCCGCTGCAGAGTACCCACTCATCATGGTCAGTGGAAGTCAGTGGATGCTAAAAAAAAGTCAAATAAACGATGGGGATTGACTTTATCATAAATTATGTACATAAATGGATCAATTTCTGCAGAAAATGTTCAGTCAGTTGTTGAATTGGGATTTGGTCTCCCGTACGATCTCTCTGCCGTTACATCACTGTTGAGTCATACGGATTAACCGCCCGTACTCTAAGCATGCCGCTTGAAATTCCATTTTGCCCGTCTCTTTTTTCTCCAGCCAAATGAGGACCGTGATGTTCTGGAGGAATTTGCGAGTTTCGTGCTCAAAGGAGGGCTCAACGAGCCAGAGGTGAGGATCACAACCTGCAGCTCTACACGACTCGTTTTATCAAGACGTCTCTCCTTCCACTGACCCTGTGAGGAAGAAAAAAGCGCACCATTACTAAATGAACGTCTGATAGCAAAACAGCTATTGGAAGAATTTTTTTTCTGCCTAAGATGATTGCTGGAAAAAAGACTGCTATCTGCATCGAAACATGGTTTTGTAGAGAGATCCGAGACTAAAGGTTCAATCCAAAGCTAATGTGAGGCTTCAGCAGTCTGAGCCTGACTAATGAGGTGGCTGTTTATGTAAAGCTAAAGTCCTTTTTCATTTCTATGCTTCACAGTGCTGTCTGGGTAAAACACAAAGAAAGAATTTTGCTCTGAAAAAGCTTTGGAGGGTTGACACTCGGTTTGTCCAACTCAGACTGCTGAGGCCTCATTAGTTACTGCGGAATTTAAGATTGAATGTTTGCACAGAACGGGGACGGTGGATTTATGTCCGCCGTCTCTTCATTTTGCACTGAAATGAGCAACATGGACAGGAGGAACAATTACAGTGACCGAAAAGTACTTTTATGTAATTGTATGTCTCCATTTTATGCCACTTTATACATCTACTGCAGTCATCTCAAGGTCTTACACAAATAATACGTCATAAACTTATAAAATTAAATGCATTATTAAAGATAAGACCAGTCAGTGGTTCATAACCCGTTTGCCTTCTGACCACTTCTAATAAAGCAGTTTCTGGAGAGAGACTTTTCCCTCACAAACTTCTCAGATGGTTTCCTTTAAATAGCACAAATCAAAGACGAGAGAAAAGTCCCCAAAAAACACATTTGTGTTGCACAACTTATTCTTTCTTTTTTTTTTAAATCATCTCAAGACCTCTCAGATTTATCTTGTGACCCTGTTGAGGGACCCGTCCCCCAGGGTAGGAAACCAAAGGACTATAGAAAGTAGTTGAAACCAGCTTAACCTTCACCAGCTACAACAGTTAAATGCTCTTTATACAAAGATGCATCAGTACTAACAGTTTTTTGTAATATATAATAACACGAGTCACAGAGGCCTGTTCTGCTGAACAGGTACTTTTGATACTCAAAGAAATTGTTCTTATAATACTTACAGTATTTACAGTATACAGTAGGATTTTGAATGCAGTGCTGTTATTCAAAATCCTACAGATGTATGTTTGAAGATAGACTTGTGAAGCTATCCTTTCAAACAGAATTGTAATTCTTCTTGTTCCATACACAGGAAGTCATGAAGAGCAGGAATGAACCCGTCATCGCGGCAGCGGCAGCAGCACCTGCAGAACCAGCAGTGGTGGAGGAGCTCATTCCACCAAAACAGGAGATTATTGATCCTGTGTCATCAACAGAAGAAGAGTCCACCCCAGCACCATCATCCCCTGTGCCTGTCGCAGTGAGAGAAGAGCACATTGAACCGCACCGAGCAGAATCTGTCGCCGTCACTAAATCAGAGGAGGCTTCAGTCTCTGAGGAGGAGGAGGACATATCACAGTCCACCACGGAGATTACCCCCACAGAGCCAGAGATGGTACAGTCCAGTCCCATGGACGATGACAGATCATCAGCTGAGACGGAGGTTGAGGACATTTCTCCAGCCGCTGATGACGTAACTGCTGCCACTGAAACACTAACTGAGACAACATCAGAAACCATCGTGGCAACAGAAGAAACGCCAAGCGAGACAGTGAAGACAGAAAGCATAGCAACAGAAGATGTCCTCGATGAGACTGGTCTGACAGTTGATACCGATATAACAGAGTCTACAGCAACTGAGGCAATGTCTGTTGTTGAAGAAGTGGAAACGGACACACCAACTTTCACAGATACAGCAGCAGCAGCAGCGGAGACTCATGTTACTGAGGAACTCGTCTCAGAAACTGCACCGTCACCTGTAGCAGTGGAGGAGCTTATCTCCTTTGAAAACACACACAGTCCAGTGCTGGATGCGCCTGTCCAAGCCCAGACCGTTTCAGATTTGGCCCTCGACCCACTGCTAGACCCATTTGGAGATATAATGCCAGTACTGAAGCCAGTCACAGCTCAAGAACCGGAACGAGAGGAGCTAACCACAACACTCCCAGTGAAGCCCGAGGACAACCTGGAGCCCGCTGCGCCTCTGCAGGCTGAGCCAGAGGTTTTATCCCCAGCAGCCATCCCCGCAGAGGGTGACGTAGCCGAGCAGGAGGCAGGTCCCGAGGGAACTGAGGAGATGGCAGAGGACCTCGAGGCCGAGCTGAATGAGGACGTAAGTTTCAGGGTTATTTTTTAGAGATGCATGATACACGTTGAACAGATACATAATAGAAATTCCCATATACCGGCTGATAGTCCATTATTTAAAATACAAACCAAAATGTCTTTCAACGACTTAACAAGCATGGCATCTACACGCTCACATACAAAGTGTAAAGGTTTAAGTAATCTATCTTTGCTCATTATAACCGAGGCTGTCTTAATTACATATATTCTTAAATCCACTTAGTAATGGTGTGTAGCTAACTTCTCCTTAAATGCAACACCGTTTTGTTTTTCACCCTCGCGCTTTGCTCGCCCTGCAGGCCCTGGATGATCTGGATCTGGACAACTTTGACCTGGAAGACATCGACACCACAGATGTCAACCTGGATGACGATTTCTTGAATGATTAGAAAGAAAAAACTTTCACAAGCCAGCATTTTTTTCAGTGACCAAAGAACACAAAAGGGCTGTTTTTTCCAGGACAACAATAAGCTGTCAACAGACTAAAGACTTTGTCTGTGTGGTACTGTATGACTCAATAGTCAACTTAAGCAAATCTCCAAGAGACCAGACACATGCAGTGGCCTTTGGTAGTAAAGGTAATAATGGTAGATGACAAGGGACAAAAATGTATTAAAGGGGAAGCTGAGATAAGACAGGCAAAGGCGTATGTGTTTAGAAATGATGCACTGCAGCCAAAGAAATAAAGCTAAGACTTGATGGTGACCCTTTTTACTCAACATTTTCTCTTTTAACCATGTTAGAGCCATCATGGTGGTTTGTAATGAAAGTGCTCTCACATTACTGATATAAGTATCATCAGTTTACAAAAAAAAATCTGAGTTTTAGGGGTAGAACGCCTAACTAGCTGACTGCTATGTCCACCAGCATGTAACATAAGGAATTACACCCAGTACCTCTTCTTCTTCCACATACAGTGTAACACCACTGTTGATCAGGGTGTTATCCAAAACATTGAGGAATTCCTCAAGTTTTTTTAATATTCCTTTCATTCTTGAGGGGAAGTTTCTTTTGTTTTCTAACATTCCTGCTGGATTTGATCTCATTAGAAAAGTATTTTAGTTTTTTTTATCTGCGACAAGGCAGCCTGTGTTTTCTGAATGCTACGATTTTTATAACTATGCATTCAATAAGGTTGAACAAGCCCATGATTTAGATCACAACTCCCCCATGTGGTTGTACTCAGTGCCTTTATTACCTCTCTGTTGTTTAACTTTCTAATAGTTTGGTGCATGTTTACTTCCCAAAGCTTGTATTCACACAAACTGCTGCTTTTAGTTTATCAGATAAACTGAATGTACAGTATGTTTCTGTTACAGGTGCCTTAAATGTTTTCTTAAGATTGTGTTTGGATGGTATTGACTGGACTCGAAAAGTGAATTATATAAATAAAGTTTTCCATGTTACCCAGGCCTGCAGTTATTTCACTCCAACAACATGTCACACAAGTACAAAGATCTTTATTTCGTTATGTACATAATTTGTCTCCACACATCGGGTTTCACTCAGAGGTCTAAATGAAATTCACATATAGACAATAACAGCGATCTCCTATAATTTCTTTATATGGTTAAATGACAAACGTCGTAGGTCTTACAAGCCGTTACTACCTTGATTCAAGTCGATGACTGAAGTGTACGTCCTCCAGTTTTCAACCCAAACAGTGACAGAACCTTAAGATTTCGTACTATTTTTAGTCCGTTCCTCTGGTTTCCTCATCGTGGATGAATTTGTATATTTCTATCTAGGAGCAGGGCAGTCAGGCGGCGGAGCTCTTGTTAGCTATCTGTTCGTAGGCCTGCAGGGCCAGCTCGATGTAGCCCGCCCTCTGGGACTCCTTCTGGGCGTAAATCTGCAGGGACAAGGGTCAGAGGTCAGCAGAGAGGAGAGAAAGGTCACACAAATAGTTGAGGTCAGTGCTGTGCAACAAAAAAAAGAAGTACAATAGAAGTACAAGTGCCAGACTAATAAAACACAGCTAAGTATGCGCTCCACAATGAAGCGTGACTAAATGAGAGGCCTTGTGCGATTGTGGCTGTGCAGACAGACACACACCCGTGTCTCCTGCCGCTAACCTTTCACATTAAATGGCTGTCATTCTCAATGTCGCTCCCCTCTGCTTCAAGGCCGAGGGGATGTGAGGGCTAATAAGACCTGATGTGTCCCGGGCTTGGCCCCACAGTTCCCACGCTGGAGACAAACCCAAACCTCTCGCGCGGGGGAAACCTTAGATGAGACAGCCTTGACGTGACCTCTCAAGAGCTACACTGACTCCTGATTCACTCCAGTGCCTGAGGGACACCATTTATATGACCTGGGCAATTTCTGGATCAAATGGCAATAAATAATATATAAAGAGCAAAGTGAGTATAAGTGTAAAATAGAGCTACGAGTCAGCGGATATTTTCTGTCTAGTTTGTGTGTTCTCACCTTCAGCAGGTCGGTGCCAGTAGCCTTCTGGCTGGCAGCTTCCTGGGCTGACTCACTGTGCGGGTGGACCATGTGGAACAGGGACACTAGGCTCACTGCATCCTGGAGCCTGGAAACAAACAAACAAACTGGGGGCTTAGGGTGTATCCTTCTGTCGGCAAGCACAGTGACTGGTGTAACATAACTCAATTTAAAATAAGGTTAAAGTACCAACAAAAGACAGACACAACTCACAGCTCTCTCTTCAGCATATCCACTATCAGCCCGTCCACCCTGCGAGCGTTGACCAGGTACCAGGTCATGCCCCCAAAATGTCTGGTGGAGTGCAGCAGCTCATATTTGCCGTGCTTGTCCAGATCCTCGTAGGTAGCTGCATGGACCTAGACACACGTACAGGATAGGATATGATCCTAACTTCAATGGATGTTCAGCACAATGCTCCTCACATCAAATTCATTAGCCTCCAATCCACACTCTTGTTCCCATTTTACACTCACATATCAAATGACCTAAAGAAAATATAGAACCTGACTGTGGAGATTTCATGCTTTAAACAGCCTACGTACAGTCTGCAGATTTCAGTGCAGTTGGTGATCAGGTCAAAATAACAGGAAAATCAATGTCATCTTACCCTGATGTAGTCTGAGGAGTCTGGCTCAAATTGGACGAGGCACATGTTCAACACGTCCTCGTGACGGTCCTGGGAAAACACCATCTAACAGAGAGACATGAAGAAATGGGAAAAGCCTTTAGATACTCATTGGACACCCACACAGGTGTTTTCACTTACTGTGCCTGATTAGACTCTCCTCAGGACTGGAATAATGTTTAGAGATCTCATAGACCTCCCCATCTCAGGGATGACAGTTAGAGCTTTATCACCGAGTGTGTTTGCATGCACATTTGTGACCCAGTTATTACTACAGCCCAACCGCAACTGGATATTTGGGGAGGATGCCAATACTGATATTAGGAAGTGAAACATTTGGATAAACATTCTGCTGCTAAACTCACATTCTTTGTAATGAACACAACACTCAAATGTGGTTATAAAACACTTGTAAACAGGGTAATAATCCTACATGCTGAATCAGACACTTTTACTTTAAACAGGGAACAAAGATTACAAGATTAACATTATGTAAAGCCAGTTTATCTTGCAGGTCCAATTTCCTGGAGAAATGGGGAAACTTTAAGTGAAGTGGAAAGACTATTCTCATCTTAATGTCGCCACAAGAGGGGCGGTCATCTCAGATCTGCAACAGGAGGAGGCTGCTTCAC
The DNA here is from genome assembly GCA_903131615.1 of Diplodus sargus. Taxonomy (NCBI): domain Eukaryota; kingdom Metazoa; phylum Chordata; class Actinopteri; order Spariformes; family Sparidae; genus Diplodus; species Diplodus sargus. The sequence continues at coordinate 170,175 of CAEMYA010000124.1, forward strand.
TTCTCTTACCTTGAGGTTCTCCTCCTTGAAGATGAGAGGTGGTACAATTTTGCGTCTTTCCTTGGGGAAGTAGGTCTGTATGAGCCGGTCTCTCTCCTCCCAGGTTGCCTTCCTGAGGGTGCCATTGGGCTCCCGTACAACAATGAACCTCTCCTGGATGAGTAACAAAGCATATAATGTGTATAGTGAGAAACGTCCCTAGTGCATTACAAGTACAAATGTATGTTACATACTTCATTTACACAGATAACAAAAAAAAAAACAAAGGAAAAACGTTTGGACATTTTTTATACAACTTGGAATCAAAAGTATAGAAGCTAATCAAAACGACTGAGCAGCAAGGATGACACGTCAAAAATTTAAACTAACTTATTTTATAAAATCTGACCAACTTCTATAGCCAAGAAAATAATGCAAGATATGTGAGCAGCTCCACAAACTCATGCTGCAATAAAACCCACGCTGACTCTTTAATCCCCCATCTAACCCTCAGTTACACATTATGAACACAAAACAAAGCCATGTGCCTACCCTGTGTGGGATGTCGTAGGTGATGTCTGTGAAGACGTATTTGGCTGTGTCCATGCCATCCAGGATCTTATCCTCGGACAGCACATCGTTGATGGTCTTCCTCTCTGGCAGGACGGGCGGCATCTGGAGCAGCTTCTTAGCCTCCTCTTTGGCTGACTCCATCGCCTGGGAACATACACAAGGGATCGGTTAAACAGGTGCTACAGGGCCAGGTGAGTTTGAGCATGTGTGATTGACAAGTTATTTTGGTTCATCCAAAGGGTACCTGCTGCAGTTGCTCATCCGTCATGAGTTTATATGTGGGCGGTTTCAGCTCTTGCTTAATGGGTCGGAACACTTTTTGCAGGTCCAGGCCTGTTATCCTGGTGAGGATGTCCTGCACAGCTGGATCTGTGAACTGTGGCTTTGTGTTGTCTGAGAGGGCTGGATGAAAAGTGACACAAGTTAATCGCATGTGCAAACCACATCCACTACATCCATAAACATTAGCACTTGAAGTTCACTCATTCACTTCAAATCATCATCATCAAACATTGTTTGCTGTTGCAACCTACAGTGAGTGGCCACGACTGGAATGTAACTGGATATCTACTGCATGTTTTCTAACTTGTCGTAAAGGGGCACACACCAGACTCCCTTACAAATGTCATCATATTTAACGGTTATGTTGACAAGAGCTGTGGCGGTTAACTAGCTAGCGTATCGTTGGACCTTTCGAAATTCATGCAACTCCCCTCTCCAATACGATATGCAATTTAAACTTGTAACTGTTTTAATTGATTTTACCGTTAATTCTGCCATATTCTTTGGTTGAAATTCACGTTGTTATCGATTTTCAGGTCAATGCAGTGGGTAGCCAGGGCTATAAACCAGAAAGGTAAGACTTCTGGAAAGCTGGTGACGTTTCATTAGCTAATTACCGAACGCAATGCCGAATTTATACAAACACTCAAATTAATGTTAAAAGATATCAAATATTCTTCTACATGGTCTATATCTGTGCCAATGTGTGAGGTAACGTTAAAGTGGCAGATTTGTTAAGGGAGTGCGACACCCGCACTGAAAGAATCGACGCTATGGACACACGCTACAAGGTCAGTGTTACACGTAAGAAAATAAGTCAATAGCAGTGATGTTCACTGCTTTGAAACACACCGTTATCTTGTGCTGCACTGCAGAGCGTCCTAGTGGTACACCTCGCCAACATTTGCTTGCTCTTCTGAACATTTTTCGCCCGAGAGTAGCTCCGAAATAAGCACCGTGCTGTACCGAGCGCCGCCATGTTTGTTATTACCTCATATCGAGGCGACCTGAACTTTCACCTTACAGCGCCAGGCAGTGGTGATGGGATATGTAGTTTTCTTCTGTTTCTCTTTTTCTTATTTGTTTATATTTGTTTCCCACGGATTATGAGCCATTTTCTCAACACAGTTAAAGACCAAACAAGCAGACAGAGAAGCAAATCGTTTTTCAGCACTGCTCTGCTTTTTCTTTTTTAACTCAGCCCTTTTCTTTCTTTTTTATTTTTTTTAAAGGTCCTTTAACAACATAGGAAAAGCAAATATCTTCTTGTGAAGTATTCAAAAATGTTCAGACAAAGATAGATAAACTCAGAACAGATAGTACATTTAAACTAAGAATGGAATATATATCGGAACTCCATTAAACTATAACATATAACCTTTAAAGTACTTTGTTTGAATATGATTCTGTTATTGGACAGATTACTGTAGTTCTTTGGAAACTGGAACCTTCTCACAATTAAAAAAAAAATTTGTTTGAAATGGTTTGAAATAAATGTATCTTATAAAACAATCTTATAAAACAATCGATTGACATTTTTGATCAGCAGGTGGCAGTATGCCACCAAATATCCTGAAAACCTGCGGCGTCTTTACAAGTTGTCCAGTATAGCATCTTATTCTTGCTCACAAGAGGACAGTTTGAGATAATGCTCATTTATACATATTGTGCGCTTAAGTCAGTCTCACAGCCTCTTTTGTCTATCTCATCTCCGTGTAGCCTACACACATTCCTAACTTGTCATTACATTGTGTTCTTGAGTTGGCAGATAACTTTAAAAGTCTGTCTGCACGATAAGAACTGTGCGGGGAGGAAGTTAAACACTTTTCACATACGCGTAGAAATGAACACTCTCTAACCAAAACAGTTGTACTTGCCCGATCCTTTCATTCAAACTCTGCCAGAGAGCAATTATCCATGGCCATAGCAATCTGTAGATAATTTAGGTTATGTAACAATTGCAGAAGAATCACACTCACTCTAAATGTTGGTTGTTTTTTTGGTTTTGGTTTTTTTTTGTCTGATTTATTTTTATTTTTTTACTTTTTATGTTTTACTCAATAGATTTGAATGAAGAATGAATGTGGCAATTTAACCAAAGGGTCATGAAGAAAAATATATGGGCCTATTGTATTTGATGGTGTACTTAAAAAATTCACTCATGACGAGAGGAAGGATGCAAACGTGCCTATAAATACACACTCATACACACACACACACACACACACACACACACACACACAACATGCAGCCTGATACATTATTATTACTTTGACTACACTTTTTCACCGTTTGCTCGCTAAATTGACACAAAGTCTGAAAGAATTACAAGTAGAACAGATA
>CAEMYA010000124.1:192482-233080 GCA_903131615.1 Diplodus sargus
TCATGGCACTTCAGGTCCCTGAGAGACCACTGAACTCCACGCAGAGGACATTTCTGAAGAGATCATGAACTTTTCGCTCCAGGAGATCTCTGCTTCCTTCTCTCCATCCATAAATTGCTTTTTTTTCAGTCTTAGAGTAGTATGTCTCTCTGGTAATTGTATTTTGCCTCATGCCAAAGAAATGTTTCCTCTCTCACCACCCCTGATCTCTCTCTCTCTTATTCTGTCTCCCTGTCCGTCTCCCTGAGTCTCCCCCCCCCCGTCTCATTCGAATGATGGGAAAAGAGCCCGAGCAGGAATTTTTGTGTCTGTGAGTGCTGTTTGGTTAGACAGAGTCATATAACACGGCTATGGCGCGTTCACATGTGCCTGAGTGTTGGGGCAGCGACGGCTATTTACATTAAAGAGCCCAGAGCGGGCAGCAGTGGGGCTCCCAGCCCTCCATGGTTACATTAAGTGAAATAGAATCGGCCTAACCCTCAACACTCTATGTCTATGTCTTCCATTCTGTCTCAACACTTTGTCTCTTTCTCTCCCACTCGTTCCATGATCAGGCTTTATAGTGCTCTCCAAAATCACGAGGTATCCTGCATGGTCACCTTAGCGTCATTTCAGCTTCCTCTCTCTTGCTCTTGATGCCACTCTTTCTGTTGGCGGATGTCATCACCCTCAACACCGAGGCAGACCAGCGGCAATCGGGCCGTCATACAATTTTGTTAGTCCACGTGGAGCTCGCTTCAAAACAGCAGAGGTGTTTTTGGCACATCTGTCATTGGTGAAATTGGTGGCCTTTCTTGTGCCTCCCTGCCACCCTCCACTCCAGTTGCACCCAGTACTGCAGCATCTGGCAAGGAATGGACCTCTACCTTTACCTTTTCACCTCTGCGATCCAGCTGTTCTGGTGGAAAACAAATCAGTTGGCATGTACCTCCCATGTTCACTTTTCAACCTACCCAACTTATATATCCTGTCTCCTGATGAAAACAAGTATCACAGCATGTTAGCACTGCTACGAGCGACACCACTGGGTATCTTTAATGAGAGGCCGCTGTAAGAGACAGCATTTCAACAAGCCTGAAAACACCGGCTATTTTCAGTCAGGTGTTGGGTATTTTCCAATTGTGTTCATGGCAACTGAGTCAGGTAAGATAAAACATGTTTTCCTAACCCTAACCAGTGTTTTTTGTGCCTCGCTATTGTCTGTAAATATCAAGCTACAACCAGCAGACACTTAGCATGAAGCCTGAAAACAAGGGGGGAAACATTGCGCTGTCTGAAAATACCATTGAAACCACAACTTGATGTTTTTACAGTGCAGTTTTTAAATGGCTTGAACAAACATGATACAACACAGTTGTTCCCAGAGTGGGAGCGGAACCCCCAGGGGGGGCCCAGAGTTATCACGGGGGTGGCAAGGCCACCACACAAAGCCAAAACAAGGACCAGGAAGACAGTATGAAGCCACACGAGTTGAGATGCCACTTGGAGACTACAGATCCTGAGGACAAAGAAAAACCAGTTACAGTGACAGTTACGCTGTAGAAGTTAAAGATGCACGATGTTGTGTCACTTTTGATGCTTCCAAAATAGAGGTGACTTTTTCCTTGTTTCATTGTTTCAATGAGGCATCACACTGAAGTCATAGTTTTGTACTTAGCTGCAGCCAACGTTCAAAATAAATTCTACAGGAGTTTGCAGAAAATAGACATATGAGTGTGCTGGTAGAGGGGTTTGAAAATAGTGTTATCTAAGAAAAGGGGCACACCAATGATGTATGTGCAGTCACAGGCTAAAGCTAAGCTAAAGTCAATAAATAGGCCTCTCAAAAATGTAGCATGGCTACTTGTTAAACTATAATGTCTCATTTTCTGTTCAACTAGTATTAGTTACAGAATATGAGAGATGTAGGTGTGGACGCCTCAGACTCGGTTAAAGGCACCCCTGACAAATAAATGATGGGCTAAGTAATAAAAGCAATAAAACATATTACTTCAGCTGTTGATTAATTACTTAATGATTACTACCGAGTTAGTATTTTTCTGTTTAATGACTAAAATTAAATGAGCAATTAATAAAACCATTTTAAGTAATGTTCTTGACCAGTACTTAGATAGATTGTTAAAATATGTGATTTTTCGAATACAAATTCTGTGTAAAAAAATAAATAAATAAATGTTTGGTTTTTTTTAAATGTTCTGCTCAAAATGAACTTCAATCTGTCTGCTTTGATTTGAAAGTTTGGTTAAGCTAAATTCTCTCCTGGTATCTATCACTTCTACAGAGCTACACTGTGATTTAAGTTGTTATGTGAAGCTAAGCTAGCCAGCTGCTGGCAGCAGCTTCACAGTCAGTGTACCGACGTGAGTGTGGCAACTGCTCATCTCGTCTCTATCGACAAGACAGCAAAAAGTGAATAATTATTCCTGCGGCAGATAACCGGCCCTCTACCTGTCACAGCTTTCTCTGAGTTTGTCTCCTGATAATTTCATTTCTGTGTGTTTACACCTCCACTGATTCCCATGATCAGGGGACTTAGACAGGTATTGTCCTTGGCTGCCGCTGAAGGAGACCAAGCTGCAGCCAAGTATCTTCCACACACACACACACACACACATACACACACACACATACAGAGTTACCATGACTAATATCGTACTTCTTGGCAGGCACAGGCTGGGTTCAAAGGTCAGCTCTGTGTCAATAAACAGGAGACCACGTGATTGGCTCCACAGTGACTCAAAGCATCACTGCAGCCTTTTGTGATTGGTTTAAACTTGGGCTACCAACTCTGCAAAGATCTTTTACTGAGAGATATCTAAAATAAGTTTTGTTTTTGTTTTTTCTTAAATCTGAGCCATAAATTATGTCATAGATGATATGTATGCTAATTTGGCCAAGTGATTGGGTTTCGTGTCGTCAAGACACACATATGCGTGATTGATTAGAGGGATAAATAGATGAACTTCAATCCAATTAAGTGGCACTGAATCAGTTAATAACAATCTTCTAGTGTTTCAGAAACATCCAGATTGATGGAGCTCTTAATATTTTCCAGTGTTATTTGGATTTGTCCCCCGATGTGAGTCGAGTCCTGACTCTGACCCTCCTGAGATCCGTTCCTTTTTAACCTGCCGATGGCTCTACCTCCAGCCTGCTCCAAAAGACAGGTATAGTGTTTCTGCCTGAGCTTTACACTCTGCTTGACCCCGCCGCATAGAAAACACGTTAGATAATGGGCCTGGGCCGGTCGGTGGGGCCAAGTCACGGCGTTTGATCACGAAATCCTGCATGCGGCTGAACTGGATGGAAATCTGATTAGTAACCTTGGTGACGAAGCGATGGGCTCCACGAGGCTTTGCTTCAATCAGATGTGACAGGTCAGGTCTGTGGCTCCAGCGCAGCAGGACCGAGGCCGGTGGACGGGCCTCTGATTGTGCACTGATAACCTGCACCATTAACCTGATTTAACTGCTCGCAGTGACCTACATGCCATGTAACACCTCGCGTTTGCAAAAGCACTGGATGCTTCTGTGGCTCCAAATATCAAACAATTTCAGAGTTCTTGAGCTGTTTGTGAGCCTTTTAAGGGTGCAGAAGGAGCGGGGCCGAGACGACGCAGTGGCCAGGAAAAATCAGCAACCTGAAGGGTGAAAGTAGATTCCAGTAGTCAGGAATTTCTAAGCATAACAAACATGTCAGACCTATTTAGCAGGCAACGGCAGGTCACTTGCCGGAGCTGTGAGGTGTATATTGTTTCTGATTAAGCTTTTCTATGCTCATGTTGCTGCACTTTGTTACAATTTACTTTAAATTCATTAGCGCTTCAAACATTTTGCTTTGCCATATCCCTAAAAAATAAATCAGCCCTGTGGAAGGAATGAAGCGGAGTGCTGATTAGCGGCAGCATTCTCCGATCTACTAAATGATCTATTGAATTTTCCTGGATTTCGACAAGCATGCAGATAAAATTAATTTGCGCTCTTTTTACGTTTGCCAAAGTCGCACTCTCTCTGTAAGACTTCCAATTTGCTTTTTCCTTTTTTATCTATACATTGATTGAGCAGAGATACCTATCATTGTTTAACACTCAGACATTCAAAATAAATCATCTCCTGAAGTTTTCAATCTATTTTTTCCCCCTAAGGTCAAGGATATGGATATCAAATGGGAACATTTCACACCAAAACACCTCATCCGCTCTCTCCGCGCGCGTCCCCTGGGGACGTGGAACAAAAGGGATGAATGGGGTGACCATAAAAAGTCAGAGCGCCGATAATTTCCCAGACATCTGCGAAAAATGTAACCTTTCCGTCGCTCTCATGATGTCAGCTGGCTGTTGTGTTCAGCGGGGGATTGGGCTAAAACGCTTGTGACGGAGCCAAGGTAAACCGTTCCAAATGGAGCGCGGCGCGGGAAAAGGGACACCATCGCAACAAAAGGAGTTAGATATGGATCGTTGGGTCTGAGCGGCGGCCCCAGCTTGAGCCAATTATTGGTGTCATCTTGATCCAATTTAATCAATCTGAGGGGGGACTCAGGGATGGGGGGGGGGGAGTGTGGAGTGGCGGCCGGGTGCAAACGTTGGTCAAATATCCTGAGCTGACTGAGGAGCTCCGACACACCACCCACTAACTCGCACACAAACTACCTTCAAAAAACAACAACATATTGTCACAGATATTTCTCCCCAAATCACTGGACTTGTGATCAATTTGACTGATTCCATGTAGCTGTCTTCAACCTGCGCCGACCATAGTCTACAAACTGTGCTTACAGCCCCAGAGTGTGGATTACCAGGAAATGATAATGTAAACGTAACGTATGAGGGAGGATGCATAATATTCAAATTTTAGGTAAATGTGTCCGCGCAGAGTTTTTTTCCACTTGCACCACCTCTACTTCTGAAAATGTAACAGGAGACACGACTCGGTGCTCGTGGCCTTAAGGCATTTGATCCCTCTGCTCAGCACCACTTTTCTGTTTTCTAAGGTCGTCCAGCTTCACCGTTGTTTCAGCACTTTTTGTAATCCTTCTTTTCTTTTTATTCACACAAGTAAAATACAAATTATGAGCATGTTTTGCTCTTATGCAGATATGACAATCCTCATATTCACAGTCGTGTCGCATGCACACCTTGAACCGGCCTGTGTAAACAAACTACACACGCCTTAAGAGCCTTACCTTTGTTTCAACCAGAAGAACCAGGATCTATATTTAGCACCTCAGCCATGGTTCCTGGTGCCAAAACAGACCCTGGTCTGAGACGAGTGTTTTCCAAAGGTCCAAGAGCTGTCGGGGCAGATTTTGCGGTGCCGAACATTGCTGATTGCTCAAACACAGGCCTCATATGTGCAGCTTCATTCACGCAGTGAGCAAGTCCTGGCTGTCACTAGCTGAAGACTTTTCTGGACAGCTTTTTTAAATGTTTGTTGATGTGAGCAAAAAGCCTGAGTGAACAAGAAAGGGGGCAGTGATTGAGAGGGGTAGCGTGTGAAAAGAGACACCAACCATACAGCCTCCCTGTTGAGTTCACTTGCAAGTAAATAAAACTCAGCAGAAGAGATGGTGTTTAATGCATTAACTTCTTAATATGACATTTGCAAAGACGGCTTTTAAAACGTATTTTTAGGATCACAACATTTTGAATTATTCTAAATCTTGTATTATTTGTATCTACGATTACCTACGTGCAGTCCTCTCTATTGGCCAAGTCCTGCAAATTAAATGACAAGAACACAATTGAAGCTGCCATCTAAACTTACTTCCTGATATAAGCTCACTATAAGCAGGACAACATAATTCGTCTTTGCCTTCCGAAACTGTTTCAAATTACTGCTGTTTTATAATGTGGCACCTTTATGGTTCAAGTTTGCTTAGGTTTAGGCACAAAAACGTCTTGTAGAGGTTTAGTGAAATCTCAGAACTGACTCGCTATTGTCTGAAGAACATTATGGCCTCTGAGAACAACGGCTAATGTTTCAAGCCATTTGGTGTAGCCAGCGGATATCTGGAACTCCCTTTCTTCATTATTGTTTTTGATACGATTTGCAATTTGAAACGTGAGAATGGAGTTCAAGTTAAAAGCTGGATCTCTGTTAGACGTCAGCCGATGGGTTCCAAGTTTGCATTTTGGCCAATGCATTCTGCCTCCTCTGCGCTTCACACAGACCGTTTACCTGCCTGTAGAATCTGCTCAAATGTGATTGGTCAGTACAACCTGAACTGCAAACAAACAGAGATGGAGTCAGATAAAACCACAACGTCTCTGTTGTCCCTTGCTTTCGTGGTCTGGTTCATATGCAGATATCAGTTTAAACAAATTAGGTTCAGGAGAACTCGTTGGGTTTAAATGTAACAGAGGTTTCCTGCATTAAAGCATGGGTATAAACATGTACATATACATATTTGTATAACATTACTTAACATCCAGACAGCATTTAAAATATGAAATGATTTGAAAAAAAAAAGGAAAATCCTTTTTTATGGATATGGCAAATCCATCACTTCATCCAGTCAATTTTACCAACCCATCAATTTTGTATGGACAGACTACCTGTCCATCAATCTGCCCTTACCTGAACACCCTGTGCTGACTCTGCGCATCACTCATTGCACCTGACCAATACATTATATTCACCTATTCAATACACTGCTGGATCTATGGCGGACTGTTTACGACAAGAATGGCGGACAAAACTACAGCCACACTTCTCATCACCAGCGGTACGTGCAGCAGCTTACACCGCAGAACAAAGAAAGACAAGAAAGACTGAACTCGAGATGGCTACCAAAAAAAAGAGGTAAGTGAGGAAAAACACGAGAAGGATGACGAGAGTCAACATCTGAGTGGCTTTTCAGCGATGGTGACAACTGATGGAGTCCAAGGGCCTGTTTCTGTGTCCTATAGTTATGAGAGGGACGCTTCATGACAGAGCCATGCCCAGCTGTTTCCACTAGTTCTGCAGAGTCTCTCTCTGACAGGTGAGTGTAACTTGACACTGGTAGCAACATGAATCAGACCACAGTTATACATGTAATATGTGTCTTTGAAGAAACGTTTCAGATATATATGTGTTCTTTCAATATCAAGTTGGTTTTAATTTTCTTAATGTGCTCCTTAGCAGGGACACAATACGATAAAGGAATGTCATTGTATCATTAGCTGCACCAGGAAAACGCTTCTAGTACTGGTCCTAACAGTCACATGTTAGCCAACTGCTTGAGACTATTGCAAGACATTTTTAAAGAAAATGCATTTGAATTCATGATCTGACTGTCAGCTGACCACTGTAGAATGTGGGAAACACAGAATGCGCCCGGCAAATCCCTGAGTAATCGCTTGCCGCCCATCACATAAGCTTCAGTCCTGTGAACATTTTTATGCCCGATAAACTAATTTAGATGTAACTTTATGCCCTGTAAGCACATTTAGTTCTCCATCCTTATCCAGTTTTCTGTAATTATTACAATTGTTGCAGAGATGATGGAACTCCTTTCTCTTAGGACAAGTACTCCAAGGTGTAAGGTGTGAATTCTGGCCTGTAAAGCAAATGATGAGCAACATGATTAGATATTTTTTATGGAATAGATATATACTTTCAATGGTCAATACTTTAGACATTCCTGCACAAAACTGTACAGATGCCCCAGTTTATATTTAAAAAAATTTTTAAAGTACCAGGCCTTTATCTTTGTTTACATTTCTCTACTAACTGTGTTTATTATTATGCACCAAAACACAAATTAAAATGGTGAAAACACCACTTGGCAAAAAATGTGATTCTGATTAGGGCACTTGTGTGTCCAAGTCAGAAAGAAAGCCCCAGCAATGTTTGACGTTAGATGCTGACTTGCTCATGTGCGACCCTTTGAGCTTGAAGATCTTCTACTCGACGTACGAACATCTGCTCCTTGACCCGTCGCCCTCCCACGTCCACGGCCTCTACCTCCACTTCCTCTCTGACGTGAGGCTGTGCTTCGCTCTGGCATGTCCTCGTCATCAGAGTCAACGATGCCGTCATCATGGAAGCTCTAACATGCAAAACGTCATATAGTCATGAGTCCAATACAATATTCACCTTCGTCTGTGAATCACTGAGAATAAAATAAAACATGTTACCATAGCTAATAACCAGTAATGAGTTACAACATCAAAATACACTTTCAAAACAATGTCTGCATGCTAACAAGGCTAGCTTGACAGCTATCAGTGCTAGCAATGGCTGTGTTGGCTATGATAATATAAGGTGTTGACTTGTAGGTGAATGAGACGTGAGGTACACTTCTTCCCACAGCTCGTGAGGACTCGGACTTCCGAACATTGCTCCACAGCGCTACTAGTGGTCACAAGCGCCATAAAGCCCCTTTAATTTACCATAAAACAACTTTAATTCTATAACTCCACAGATCATGAATTATTTGTCAGAAAGAAGCCACAGTCTGCTGTGTTGGACATTGAGCAGCTCCACTGCACCAGCCCAAGCGCATCTCCTGATAAATACTACTAATAACATATTCAACGAAACACACATGCACCCACACTGACTCTCAGTGTGTAACAACACACATCTAATCAGTGTTTCAATCTCCAGAAGTCTGTTGAAATAATTAGGGCTTGAGTAAAACAATACACAGGACTGGCTATTATTTTTCATCTAAAGCCAGGTCACGTTCCCAATTACTCTAAAATGTTGTGATGACATGCTCTCTGTTTTCACTGATAATATTGATATTATTCCAGGTAATGTGTTTCGGCACGGGACGCGAAGGAGATGGTCACTCCTAACAGTAGTTTGGGTTGAAGTTTTGACACAACCAAAATCCGCGTATGAAACTGTTTTAATTTGTTTAGTTCCCTTCACTTGTTTTATTTTTTGTTTTCCCATCGCAAAAAAAATGCCTGAAGCACAAGATAAAATACACTTTGGTTCAGTTTTTCAGACTTAAATTTGTTTCATGTAATCTTTCTGATTAATTCCACATTTCTTTCGTGATTTTCTATCAGTGTTGCTCTTCGGGTCTCCTTCACAGTTGTTGCAGTAATTTACCTCGCATCCCATCAGCCCTGTGATGTTGTGGCAACCCTGGAAGCCGGTGTGTGCATCCACAGGATGGTAGCCAATTATTTGGAACCCGCTCCAGTTTTCCAAATTAAAAATGGCCTCCTTCCACTGTTGACCTTGGATCAGCTTTCCATTTCTTATTATTATTAGGTTATTAACACAAACCCCTGAAAGTATCTTTTTAAAGTCTAAAACAAATTCGATTAGGCCTCTTTACTCGCACCGGTGCAGACATATCGCTGTCTAACTCCTGTCTGCTCCCTATTACCTTCGACACTGAAGTCAGTGAGAGAGTCCGGACCTGAAAGCCTATATCCCCCGCTCACTGGTCAAGGCAGGGGGGGTGCCGGGTTTGCAGCACATTACCGCTTTATTGAATTAATTACGATAAGGATCATAACTTTAAACGCGGGGTGAGGCGCGGGGCGTTTTTTCCGTGCAGATCGCTCGGAGCAATTTCTCCCCTGAACGACGGTGGAGGGGTTATTGGATCTGTCAGGCCTGAACTCTGTGGCATCGTAACGAGCTCCATAAGGTAAGCTGAGGTTGGGCACAGTTCGCCGCACTGATCCCTATACGCCTGCAACACGGGGAAATTTGTACTACATACTGAACAAATAACAAGAGGAGAGCGAGAGGAGAGAGGCGACTGGTGAGGCCTTGTTTTGATGGCGCCTCAGTCCGAAGGCCCTGAGGGTCATGCAAGGTTATCTTGAGGTCTCGCGCAATATATAGTTCCAGTAGATGCAATGAAGTGTATCATTGTATTATAATGCTGCTTGGATGTTGCAAATACTTTCCTTTTTTTTTCCCCCTACACGCCGAGCTCTCACTGCCCCCAAAGGGCTGTGTGTTTGTGGTTTACACAAGATTCTTTGCTCTTCCGTGGGGTCCAAGCATCCCCAGAAACTATAAAGTGGTCAATTATGGTGAATTTTGGTGAGACCACATCAGTCAAGGAGCTATTTTTAGGGAATTGCGGCTGAATTTAGGTGAATATAAGGTAAGAGAAAGGGTTAAGGCCAGTGGTGGCGCACTGGCACGTCAAACCTAGGGGCTTAGGAGACAATAAAAGTAGACAGACTGTCCTCACACGTCTAACAATTCAAGGATGTGTGTGTGTGTGTGTGTGTGTGTGTGTGTGTGTGTGTGTCTGGAGAAACCTCAACCCCCCCGCCCCCACCCAACGCACTTCAAAGAATTCCTATCCCGTTGAGAGTCCTTTCTTATTTCCACCATGCGTACCCGCCAGCTACACTGAAAGTGGTACTGGACGTTTAGTGAGAAACATTTGTCGTCTTGTTTTTCGGATAACAAAGGGCTTTAATGCGCTGGTTGCGAGGAGGAAAAAAAGGCTGAGGAGGGAAATCACCACGGGTTAGTCCGCTCCACATTAAACGCCCTATCGATCAATAGGCCTCCCCTGCGGTCTGACGGGCTGCTGGTGACGTGCAGATAGAGATTTTATGTCTTTGAGTGCCCGGCAACGTTTTAGCACGTCTGACAGCTCTCCAAGGCTCCTCTCTTCTCAGACGTGTGAGGTGTGTTTTTGATGTAGGAGTGTGTGTGTGTGTGTGTGTGTGTGTGTGTGTCTACTTAAATGTCTACAGGCTTGTGTTTGTGTGAGTGTGCGTTTGGCTGCGGGCTAAATGTGTGCAGATGTATCATAATATTTTTACTGTAAGAAAGCGTCTTTGAGGCACAATAACCTGCAGCTGAATCAGCGTGCTGCCCCGCCACGCGAGTGCCTTTCATACGAGCCACCCAACTATCTGGAGAATGTGCAGGCTCGCTGAGGGCGAGAAAAGCTGGAGCGCTCTTTCTCTTTCTCCTCGCTCTTCTCATGCACCGTCACGGCCTGCGTGAGCCGCTCTGACATCAGCTTGGATCGGTCTTGCTCTGCGTCTTCCTTTGTCTTTTTTTTTTCTCCAACACACATCCGGGCTTCGACAGAACCACCCTCTCTGCGCACCTTTGCGTCTATAAATATGATTTTTGGCACACATACACAAGCGCTACTGATACCGCACACACACCCCCGCGTCCAGAAAGCACACCCGCTTGATCTGAGACACCTCTCTGTTTAGCCGCTCGCAGCCCTGCTTGCATTTGCTGATGAAGGGAGCAATAAGTCTGCTGTGTGGGGTATTTGGGGCAAACAGTGGGGAGATGAGATGCAATCACAGGCTTGTACAGCTGGGTCTTGTTTGGCTGGTCGACACTGTCGAAGGGGGAGGAAAACTAATTCCCAATCAAAATACATGAGCATCAAAGAGCCTCCAATAAAGCCTGAGAGTGGGTGATCCTTTATTGACTCTGAAGTACGAGTATGAGTACGGACTTAATGGATTTATTTGATATGAAAAATATACGTGAATGTGCCCATTGTTGTGTATTGAAGACTCTTGTGTGCAGTTCTGCGAACAATGCTAGCTGGTGACGAGACACGTTGTTAGAATGTAAGATCGAGGGCATCATTTCCACTAGAGATCGATATTATGAGAGAACTGTTCTCATTGGGTCCAGATGAGGAAAGATCATCTCAGTTGATCAAAAACTTAGATTTACCCGTTTCAGCTGCATCCAGAAAACAACATGCGCTCAAAGTAATAATCTTCATGAGCGGCAGCCAGTGACATGTTTTTATTTACAGTTAATATTGTCCCGAAATATGCTAGAGTTTTATAATTCAGAGGAGCAGCTAAGATGGTAATCTATGAAGGAAACAATGATTTTACAGCGGCTTACAAAGCAGGGGTTTACCTGGCATTTTCCGTGAATTGCACTAGCATTATCATGGAAAGCATTATCATATTTTTTTGTTTTTGTTTTGGTCAGTTTTTTTAATAAGCCTCAATAAAAAAAAATCTAAGACACAATTCCTTTGTCTGCCACGCCCACTTAAACGTTTCCATACCAACCCCTTTAAGTGCAAAACACCCACATAGACCATTCTTTTGATTTGGACCATTCTCCACATTTTTCTCCTCACTTTCCAAAATATGAGAAAACAAAGACATCACTTATGTTTTTTCTTCTCTGCTAGAAGAGGAAATCTACATAATACTGAACCTCGGGTACCGCCGTGGGTCATACACATTTGTCAGACACCCCCAAAGAATACTACTGCAGACAGACGGAATTAAACATGCATTGTAACTACATTGAGGTGCATCAGAAATAACCCAGATACACAAATAGCCTTCTTTATTTAGACCCTCACCCTCTGTGCTCCCATCTCACTCTAGCTTCAGCACACATGTGTTCTGCAAGGTCACAAAGATGCACAATGTAAGTACGTTTCTATTCACGGTACTGAAATAATGAACATGAATATTTATACTATGTTTTTCTTGTGTGTTTCTTGGATGCACAACAACTTGAATGAATTGAACTGGACTGAGTGTGTTACAAACATGCAACATAATGTCTCTCCTACATTTCCCGACCCAATCTCCAAAACCCTGGCACTGACCCCTCCCAGCCCCACTGCAAGGAGATTTATGTACACCGAGAGACGAGCATGCACCAATTCACTCATGCGTGTACTCGCACACAGCTCCTGTGCATCCATGGAGCCTGTTTATCGTCTCTGTTGTCAACTACTTTTGCACAGGCTCTTGAATGAAACATAAGTCCACAGTGCCGACATGTACAATTAAAAAATGTACATTACAAATGATTTCCTACACATCCACTCAAGTGCAGCCATGTCTATGCCTGATTACCTTGGAAGAAGGTATAACAAAACATTTAAAAATACATGTAAAAAATGGAAATAAGTGAGTCAATAAAATACATCAACACAAACAGATGTCCTCTGCGCTCAAAAATTTGTCATGTGAATAATGAACCCCAGCACTTAACAGTACCTGTAGCTCCAACACAGAGAGTGGGCCCATCACTTATGGTCATGAATATCTTGATATCTTGATGTATTTGTAGTTTTTAACATTCACTATTGCATGAAAATTTATCATAGTAATGACAAGATCCATCATTAAAAATTAATTCCTGATAATTCCAACTTGCATCTTACTTTTTGCAGTTTTGGATTTGGTTTCTATTGATTAAAATATTATTGTACACTGTGCCAAGTTAACTGCTAAGATGAAGTTTTCTGCTACAACTAACTGTCTTGTATTGATCCTGTGATCTGCCTGCTTTTGTTTTGTCTTCCTTTCAGACTGGTCACCGTGTTTCCAGATCTCCTACAACAGCTTTGGTGTGTACAATAACATAACAGTGGCAAAGGTGTGACTCAGGTTTTCAAAAGCCGGAATAGCCCTTTAATGTTAAGACCATAACAAGCTTTTATTAACATTCCAAAATGTGTTTCTATGACATGTGATATAGAGATATAGAAAAAAAAAATAAAAAAAAATGTAAAAATATTTTTTGTTAATTTCTGAAAAAAAGTTGATCTGAATCTAAATGTGACATTTTTGGTTATCAGACAGGAAGAGGGCTCATTATAGATGATGCAGATAATTGTTATTACTTGTATAGGTGCAGTTTCCTTCTGCTGTGCAGCCCTGGTTCACATGCATGTTTATAGAAACTTCCCTCCATCCATCCATCCATCCATCCATCCCTCCTCTCTCCTCTCCCTCTTTTCATTCTATTTGCTGAATAAATATTCTGTTGGATCGCGGTCTCTTTTGGATTGACAGCCTCTCTGAACTCGACAGAAAAGCCTCTTTCTTTCGCACTTTGGACCTTTATTGGCTGAGCTATCTCTCCATCTCTGGCCGTGCTGAACCTCTCCATTTTTTGGCCCGTTCTCTATCTTTACATCTTCGTCTCTTTGCCTCTCTTTCTCCCCCGTCTGCATGTGTCTGTCCTCATCTATCCCCTCGTAGTTTTTTTTTTGTTGTTTTTTTCCTGAAGAAACGCCTCATTTTATCACCTTTTTCCTGCATTCCTCCCTCGGTCAAATCACATATTTGTACAGAATGATTTGGTCGTGGACTTATAAAGTGCTGCAGGCCACGTGGGAATGACATATTTTCTTCAGCTGATCTCTTTATCAGTGTGTTGTCCTGCCTTTGTGTCATTTTATTTTTATTTTTGGTTTTTGTTTCCCTCTCTTTGTGTTCCGTGTGGGTCCGCGGCAGTGCTATTTATGTTTTGCTCACTTGTCACCTCATTATTTGTTGTGCCACGGTACAGTAAATGTTTCTGATAGAGATAGGAGCCGCTGGAAAAGCACTCCTTCATTTGTTTTGTGTTTATTTTGTTATCCTTCCCTCACTCGCTTTCTCTTCATCTCTGGGAGGCGAGCAGGGCCCGGTCTTTATCTGGTAGCCAAGTTTACACACTGGAAGGGGAGAAAGGCTTCAAACAAACAGCTTCGCTACTCTTAACGTAAACACCAGCACTTTAACTAGACTAAATATTTACCTTTCGCCCTCGTTCATCCCTCTGTTCGGCTTCTCTTTCACCTCGCAGTGCCACACGCCAGCAGATGGATATCACACTCTTCATAATTTGGCTTGAATTGAAGGAGCTCCGATTTATTTATTTTTTGCGATTTTTGCTTTAGTGTGTGAAAGTGTGTGAGAGTGAGTGAACGACTGGGGCTTTTATTTTTTTTTTGTACTGCAAACAGGAAGTATTTCAAGTATTTAGAGGTGCAGTACTTCCCCTTCCGGCATCCAACCAAAACTACAGCGCCAACATGGCCGTCACATCGGGGGCACATTGACATTGACAGCCGCAGCGATGGAAAGTGAGTCGGTTCTGTGAGCTGGCTAAAATAACGGACCAGCGCTTTGTCAGTGGGTTTCGGTGACTTTTAAATGAGACGTCACTTAAACATCCTCACACCTACACGACTGAATAGGTCCACTCCCAAAACAAGATTACTGTGGTAGCATACCAGCGACAGGCGTATCAGACCTCTGTTGTACCCTGGAAGTTTGGTTAGGTTTAGGAAAACATTCAAATTCGGGTTAAAATAACTACGTAACTTCAGTTGGGTTATGTACGTAACGTGACTTCACTATGTCAGTAAAAGAACCTACCACTGACTTTTGGTTTCACTCGGGACACAAACAGCGGTCTGGTGGATTTAAGTTCTGTGCATGGTTAACCCAACCATCCGCCCGGTCCTCCTCCCTGCACACTTTGTCGCTCTGATTCGCTTTCGGCTGAAATCCTCTTGTAGAGGATGAAGAGTAGAATGTATGTACACTATGGTGAACATACAATGTACACCATAGTGAAACTGATTCCCTAGCTTTACTCCCTCTCGGAGGAGCATTGGGGAGCCAGGGACAGCGTCTAGGGACCAACTCTGATCTCAGCCAGTGCCTTTGTCACGGGCACTGACTGGAGAATGAACCTGATATACATGCGTATGCTGCCTAAATAATTACTACAACCACTGGAGGTCACCTCTTCACAAGAACTATGGGTCATAATAAGCTGCTTTCACAGTCCACCTACAGCACACAGACGTACATCAACCATTTCATGAGAAACTTTGGACTTTCTTGAGTTAAAAAATGATCTTATGAATTGACAAACATCCTGTGTGAAATTCACAGCACATTGCAAATGGAATAATTTGTCTCTCTCCATTTAATATTGTACATACTGTATTTATTTCTGTATTTTTTAAGTCCTATGGTGGTCCACTAAGCCTCTTTATATAAAAACATGAATTACAAATGGACACACACACACACACACATACACACACACACACGCATACACACACTTATGTTTGTTTTTGTATTCATTGTAAAAAATAATAAATCAGATACTCAGAAAAAACACGCACACATAAAAAACTCACTCACTCTTGCATTTTGCACATAGGCTTTGATAAACGCCTGTCATCTCTCTCTCACACACACACATACATATCAGTAAGCACTTGGTTGTTTGTTTTCATACTTCTTTCAAAAATAATAACATAACTGGCCATTACGCTCCCTCTTGTGCACTCGGCACACACACACACACGCACACGCTTCACAGCCTGCTTCTTAAAAGAAGTTGGAACAAGGAAGGATATGGTGCGGGCTTAACTGCCTAATGCACAGATTCACACAGTTTTACAGATAAGGCGACTTTACATTGAAGCTACTTAGAGGACTAAGTAACTTCGTGTGTGCGTGTGTGCTTGTGTGTGTGTGTGTGTGTGTGTGTGTGTGTGTGTGTGTGTGTGTGTGTCCAGCTCTCTCAATGCTCATTGTGTTTGCGTGTTTGTTTAGGGGCACAGCTTTTGTTTGCTCCCGTCAGACACCTCATCACGCTCTTCCTGTGCCATGTGTGTATGTTTAGCATTATGCATGTGTGTCTGTCAAAGTTGGGCTGGCATATATTTCTGGGATTGGTTTTCTGGATTCAAAGTCAGGTAAACATGTACCCAGGCGTAAGTGAACAGTCTTAATTTATTGGAAACGGACCCAACCTCCGTGCATTTCCTTGCTCGGATATGACTTTGCACTATTTTCATGAGCAAACACCGGTGTATTATGTGTGTGTGTGTGTGTGTGTGTGTGTGTGTGTTGTTAAAGAACAGCTGCAAGCAACAGCTTTTAAATTGCTAGTGTAAGTACTGAGTGTCACTTCACACTTGAGTTCTGAGCCAAAGTCTGCTCCGACATTCCCCGCTGTCACTACTGACACCTGCTGCAGCATACACACACCCACACGCAAAGCACTAATACTGTCGGATACATAGAGAGATGTGCTCAGAACACACACATGACTGCCACTGCTGACTCTTCAGAAAAATACAATATTAGAGGTAAATTCTGCTCCAATCCAGCTGCTGTAACCACTGTAACTAGAGAATATGATGTCATTACATGTGTAGATTTTTTTTTAAAAAGCTGGTAAGTCATCCCATGCTTAAAAAAATGCACACGGTCTGTTCTTAATAATTTGGGATAAGTTGTGATTTTCTTTCATTAAAGACATTTAGAGCTTAACTATTAAATACAATATTAATATTAGTGATGTATTTGACTGAGATTATAATAACTTATTTGCTGATATGAACTGTTGTACCTATGGTCAGATGAAAGAACCCTCTCCAATTAAGTCCATCTATTCCATAAACTAGAAGGATCGTTCGGACAGAGTGGCACTCATCATATCTAATGGTGAAATGCAGACTATAAAAAGTCTGAAGAATTTTGGTAAAAGTCTATTTTTAGGAGGCGAGGCCTGGTCAAAGGGGCAGCATTAAACATTTTTACAACCATAAATACAAACATCATAACCAACACAAAACAACATAAACAATCTAAAACAAGTGTCAGACACTACAATAGACAATACACAAAATCAAGTAAAAACATAATACAACAATTGGAAAGAAATCTAGATAAGATGCACAAACAGGTTAACCTGACATGCAAACTTGTTTAACAGAACCATCGTGGAAGTTGTCCTTGGAAACGGGGCAGGCACTTTGATTGGGTGAACCATCTGTCTGTCAACCAGCCAGATCAGAGAACATTCTGACTAAGACAAAGCCAGTGGAGAGTGTATTCTAGCTTTAGAAAAGTTTTCGGTGCCAGTCCTTGTTTTGTTCGATGGATAAATACCCTACAGTTTTTACACAACTGATGCTATAGCAACACCTACACTAACCTCTTTAGAAGCAAAAGAACAGCCGATTCCTGCCTTTGTCACCTCCGTGGTCGCCCCACCTAAACCACACCCATAGCTGCCTGTGGTTCTTCATAAAACACTTATTGGTCCGACCCTGTATGGTTCTGACACAAGCGTATAAATTGAAGTCTAATCTCACAAATCCTGAGGCCTGTACTACAAAGCGAGTTCAGCTCAACATACCCAGGATATCGTTTCATTATCTGGCTTCAGACAAGCGGACCCACAACGGTGGTTATCAATTGGTTAAGCATAGGTTTGCTACGTCTAGCCATGAGCGCATTCACATAAAAGACGACAACAAGTCTACTGGCACCAGAGCAGAATATTTTAGAAAGAAGAGCAAACTATAATATTAAACATTAACAAGAAGAAGAAGTGTTTCACTCAGCCTCTGTTGGGGGATGATATCGCTATCAAGAAAGCACTTGGCTTTAACTTTCTTGCAGCCAACAGGAAAAACCTGTCACGATCTGTGCAACAACCTCCATGTCATGCAATCTTCCAGTGGATTAGTCAGAAGGTGGTGCTGATCTTTTATCTCAAACATATATGTCCAGAGCAGGTTAGGTGTGCAGCATAAGTTGCCGTTGCGATTTACCCCTGCACGAAGTCAACCAGTGCTGTATTACTGACCCAGACCCAGACTTGGGGTTGCCTCGCTCACCCCAAATCCAGCCTCTTGGTGCAGGCCTCAGCAGCCTTGCAACCCAGATAGAAAAACTGCCGTGGACCAGATCTGGCCCACACCAGACACGGCAATCCGGCCCACATACCACGCCAAATGAGTAATACACAGTATGTGAGCCCGGTGCGGTGAGGGTGTGTGGTTCAATTTTGCTATCTGGGAAGCTAATAAACAGGTGGGATTTGTTTGTGCACAGGTCAGTGGGAAGTCAACCAACAAACCAAGTTTTAAAAGATTTTGATCCCTCTTAGTTCTGTTTCACTGAAGATCGTTTGATGATTTATATGCCAAAGCTTTATAAAATGATGAGTTGCTGTATATCCTAGTTGTAGTCAGCTTTTGCTTAACCATTTGTGTTTTTGATGGTCCTGAGGTTTTGCTCTGTCCAAGTCAATTTGAAGTATGAGCGAGCCTTGAGTGGATAAACGCACATGCCAAATGGACTCGTCTGCCTGCTGGGCGGAATGGAGGCTCGAAGGCATGCTGCTCTTGCAGGGAGCACACACGACATGTTGTTGCATTGTTTTGCACTTGTTGGCTTCTTTTCCGCCTGGAGAGATAAAGCACTCGGCTTTGGGCATTTCCCTGCCACAACTCCTCACCACCATCCCCCCCTTCTCCCATCCCACCCTGGTATTCGGGAGCCTCTCACGAATACCAGCATGGACGAGCGTGTCCTATCGCTGAACCCCATCCCACCTCCTTGGTGACACACACACACAGAGATGAACACAAGCACGCACACACATGCACCCGCCCTTATCGGCAGCATCGCGACGCAGAGTAATGTGCTTCCTGCTTCGCTCGCACACATGCAGTAGGCGCGCTAGGCGCTTGCAGAGCGCGGGCGCACAAGCACACGCTCGTGCACTTTCGGCATCGCAGCATCAACCTTATCTCGTGCGCTGAGATTCAATCACACATAACTTTATGCACTCTCATACACAAGCCTCAGACAGAGGCACACACTCACTTGCTCTGTGGTCTGAGATGGTGGCGGTGGTGTGTGTGTCCTGTCTGAGATTGGGCAAGATGCCTATCTGGACCCTACAAGATGAGTTGGGTAGACAACGAATGGGAGGACAGGGAGGGGGACAGACAGATAGACAGACAGACAGACAGGAGAAGAAGCATGACTCAGAGACACAGAAGGACTGAGGTATTTTATCTTCTGCTTCTAAATTTACCTGCTTATCATGTTGATGTGGTCACACAGGGAAAACCAAACACATTCTGTACACAGCCACACCCACAGACTAGCCATCTGGATTGTCTTGGTGTGAGTGGCAGAGTTTTGCCGATATCGGCTGTAGAGATAGAGCACCGGCCTCTTCTCCAAGAAAATGGGACTAGTGCCAAAAAATACATTTGAAAGACTGAACCACAAATCATGACTCGGTCGCTCAAGATTATCTAAGGACCCTAATTTGAGTAGTTTCATGTAGGAACCATGTCACTGCACAGAAGGAAGCGTGCATCTACTCTCCTACTGAGAGGCTAGCTAAGTAAGCTAGCTTCCAACACAGCTGAGCCGAGGAAGACAGCGTCACAAGGAAAGGGAAACACAATGCTAGCGCCCCGAGCATTGACCGCAAATGCCATGGTTCCTTTCTCCAACCAGTTTCCTTCTTCTGCCGGCAATTATTTTGTCGGGCGCTTCCATGGAGACTGTACTGGTCGATGTCCACAGATCTTTTTTTTTTTGGAAGTAGTGGCAGTCCAGAATTTCAGACAGGTTCGAGAGGAAGTCTGCCACATTGGTTAGGATTAAAGCTTGTCGCCCTTGAAAGGCTGGTGGCCTGAGGATGTAGGGAAAGATGTGGATTCCGCTCTGGGATACAGGTAAACCAGCATCCTCTGTCTTTGGACAACTGATACATGAACGTTTCTTGGCCAGCTGGTAGGCAATCCTCTGAGCCTGAAAGCATTATTGGGCCACAATGTTGGATAGTAATTTGCATAAACTTCTAAATTATGAATGAAGACTAACTCTGTCATTGAATTCTCAGTAACAAGCCCTGTAATCTGAAAAACATGCAGTGCTGACCGCGTTTTCTTTTTCCTCATAAACCATGAACGTTAGCAATTAAGCCTGACAAGCTCTGACAGGAACTGTCACAATTATGTGGGCTTACCTCACAAGGACTCAGCTCATAGTAAATAACTACAGTGTTTAGCAGATAATTTCTGAGCCTAACCCTCTTTCTCATCAGCAAACTCTATTGTGAGCACTGTAACCTGGAGCACATACAGCGCCGTCTCTGTTTTTCTCCTTTACGTAACTGTTTCTGGTAGCGTCGACACCCCGAGCCTTAGCAACACCTGTAGTACACACTGTCCCTCAGCCTGACATGCTCTAGCATACTCATCTGGACTGGTGAGACCTCTGTTAATCTGGCTCACCCTAATCCTGGGTGCTTCCTGCAGAGATAAAGACAAAGACAGACAACAATTTGTTACCTCTGTTCCTCTGCTGTTAATTTGACCCTTTAATCTTCACTCGCAGCCTATAGCTAGGTCTATCAGATGACGATCTTTAAATAGCTTTAGCACTATCATAAAAAACAGGACACAATTCTGTTTTGTAATGTTTACCTTATTGTAGGCTTACTCTGGTAAAACTGACTGCATAAGGCTGATTTCCAGCTGCAGACAGGTGGGGTGCACCTCATGTTGACTTCCCAGCATGTTCCTGACTAGCATGTTACGAGAGAAAAGTTGTTTCCCACACTGGGCAGGGTAGCTGTTGACTCGTTTCCACTGTTTTTGCTAGGTTAAACTGGCCATCTCCTAGCTTTACATTTTAGTCTTTACATAGGAGCATACAGACGAAGCCAGGTTGGCTGTTTGGGACTCTTACCTCTCTCCCTCTCTTACTTCTCTCCATGATATGCCGTAGCCTAGTATAGCTTGAGCTTGACAGGATAGACATGAGAGTTGTATAAGGATTTTAATAATATTCCTTTAAAGAATTACAGGGATGTGCCGGTATGTAGGCCCTGCTTATCTGAACGCATCAATAAGTCACACAAGGAATAAAAGAAAATCAAATGCATTTTCTCAGCAGTACACAGCTTTGAAGGCACTGAACCATTAAAATGAAAGGTGACATTCCTTGTGATATAAATGCGGGGAAAAAAAACAATTAGTGCGTTAGAATCACCTCCTCATACTCTTACACACGCATACAAACACACACACACACACACACACACACACACACACACACACACACTAAAATTAGCAGTGGTTTTGCCCGGAGGCAGCGAGGCTTGGTAATAAGTGCTTGTTGATGTTTTCCAGATCTTGCTAATAGGAAGAGTAAACACGGCCTAACCTTTTAATTGAGTGATGACATGACGATGATGGAGAGATTGTTAAGCACTCAGTGAGGAGCCAAGAGGACAGTCCTTGTGTTCCCTTGTTTCGTTTCACCCCCACCCCGGTCCGTCTCCATCTATCTGCGTGGTTCCTGTTTGTGTTAATTAGCGCCGCTCACAACGTCAGGATGTGTTGTTTTATTTTTTTTCCCTCTTTGTTCAGTACAGTATGTCTCCTTGTTACTGCTGTATATTATGTATGCTGAAATGCCTCTAGATGCAAGTCATTATTTGTCTTATTGTGCAAATCGTATTTTTTTTTCTATCGATCACTACTGTCGGCAACGTAAGCGTCAGATACTCCTCCACTCCTCTCCTTGTCGTCTCCTCTCTCCTTCTGTTGTGGGATCCCTTGTCAGAGCCCTGCCAGTGTTCATCTCTGTGACAGACTCCTGTTCCTGATTTCCTCTCTGCTATCCTCCATTCCAGCACAGCAGCTTCTTACTTCATTTTCTTTGTGGCACTGACCCCCTGGGTACTGATAAAACCACATACTCGTGTAGTTTTGCTCAAAATGTGGTGTCATTACTGGCAGAAAATACTGCACCACAACATTAAACAGAAATCCTTTGTGCAGTGCCAATACTGCATGATTCAGTTATTATCTATGATTTTATGTTCTCATCAACAGACAGCTAAAATGTAGTCAGGATATCACTCCTCAGCTGCACTGTTTCCCCCTGGAAATCTGGTGAACCCACTACATCCTATATTATGGTGGGCACCGATGATGATGGCGCAGTTTGCCTCTCAGATTGTTGTAATTAAAAGCAAGCCGTTGCCTTCCAGGCTTCGTATGTGGCGATGAAGATTTAACTCGGAGAAAACCCCTGAGGCAGTCTAAGGGTTCAGCTGTGAACTTCGGTGAAGCCAAATACGTATTTCAGTCCTCTTCTATGTGCTGAGCCAAGCCGAAACAACACATGTGAAGAACGCATTGTACAATTTCATAAATGTCAAGTGAGGCACGACAGCAATCAGATCAATAGGCCTTCATTGTGGAGGACATTTTGACAATTCAACAAAACAAAGTCATTTCAAGTGCAAGCTATAGCTGCCTTACCACTAAGGTGGCTAATATCAGTAACTTGGGTTTACATTTTAAATTAGCCAGCACATGCTACCTTTGCAGTAGCATTTAAGTAGAATATGTAATTCAGTGAGTTTCTTCTGTGTGCCCCAGACTGGAGCAATACTTGAATACTTTGAAATGTGCTGACTATTGTGAGTTCCAAGCTTCGTATCTACAATAGTAACCATGTCCACACTCTTTCACTGATCAAATAATCTACATGTGTCACGTGCATGGGTGCATTCGGGATAGCAAGGAACTGGTCTTGCACAACACCAGTTTCTCAGTAACTGTCACACCTGAATGAATCCAAGCCATCATCATTGATCTTAGTTAACTGTGCCTTTCTTGCCATGACATGTCGAAAAAGATTGGCTTTGAAAATGATCTGTTGCTGGCTTTGAGCTCTAAGAAGCAGTCGCACCCAAAGTGACATTTGCTCATCCATGAGCTTACAAGCTTACTGAGCTTGGCAGCTTACATAAAGGTCTGCAAACCACTGTTCTTTCATAGTTTGTGCTCCAACAGAGAAGGTTAGATAACAATGTATGGTGGCAGCACTATGGAGCCAGAACAGTCTTATAATGGATAAATGCACACAGGAAGGAATAAATGCACGAAAAAGGACTCACAAATGTATTTGGGGAATTCTCTCGTAATTCTCCGCCGTCAACACCTTCAGAAAATATAAGATAATTAACTATGTCGATGTAGCTAACGTAGGGCCATTGCTTCGTGTCGTCTGCCCGCTCTGTGAGAACTGACGGGTAAGACTCACGACTTTTTAAAACATCCGTACTGTGCATCCACCTCCCATTTTTGTCCATTTTGTCGTTTTAAGAGTGAGCAGGACAGCTACGCTAGCGTAAACACCGAGTTCAACCAGTTCAACCAGAAGAGCAGCAAAGCCGAGCACCGCTATGAACCATCTGTAAACTCTGTTGCGTGCCGTAATGACGTCAGTTAAAAAACCCTCGTGGGGAGGCACTCATGTGATTGGCTGTAAAGGAGTGAGACATCTGATTGGCTGCAGACGACCCCCTTGTAGTCGCGCTAGATGAGTCTCAAAAATCCACACACAAATGCAGGGAGGTTTACAAATTAAAAGCACTGAGACAAATGCGCATTTGACAATTCATATATCAATGTAATAACTTCCAAATATGTATTTGATGAAAATTGCAAATAACTGACGATTTGTACATTTGTGAATTTTTATTGCACATATTTAAAACAAGAAATATTTGTGTGCGCATCACAAATATGTTTACAAATCTTATTTTTATATGTGAATTATTTTTTTTTACTTATATATGGATTGAAGCATATTTGTGTGTGCATTGAAAATGCATTTGTGTATCGAGTCATATATATATACACATCCATTATCCATTATGAGACTGCTCTGGCTCCATACAACACAGCTAATAAGTTACGATGGCTTCCTGTATTTTGAACTCTGCAGGCTTCCCTCCCTTTAAACATCAGCACTGCCAAGTTCACCAAAGTGCAACTGTTTGCAGTTGATTTCGTTTGACAATTGTGATTTTAAATGTCTTGCATGCCTCCACAGGTGTATTCAGTTAGCAGATTAGACCCCTGCTCAGGTTGCGGTTTGGGTGGAGCTATGCTGAGAATTACAGGATGTCCGCAAACTCAATTAACCAATAATATGATTAATGATAAATATGCAAGTTGCGCAGCGAAACGAACATGACTGTGCAGCAGATGCATGCTATTAGTAAATGTGAATGAAAACAGGCAAATACTGTATTCATCATGTCGTTTTAATCACAATGCCATGGCAGGGCACATTGCAGTGTGACATGCTGTACAATCTGAACCCTGAATGCATGTGTCTCTGAGAGCTGACCAGGAGCATCCAAGGTCGACAGAAAACTTCAATTAGATCTTTTAACATCTTCACTCTGGCATGATCGCTTCCAAACTGTTGCTTCATAAGGACAGTTATTCCCACAGGGTGTGACCGCAGAATAAAGCAGGACAGAAACTCCACTTCAGAGCACAGCGAATACTTTCATCTCTCCTCTGCCTTTTCCCTCCTCATTTGGGCCGCTCCATTGTAGCTCCACTCCCACACAAGAGACAAATGTGTGTTTTTACATATACATTTTTCTAACGTGACGAGCCAACAACAGACAGGTGTACACTGACTGTGTCTCTTTCACCCACACACAGTCATAGGCATGCTCTTAAGTGCCGAGTCTGTATCTGTCTGAGTGTGGGGGAGGTCCACGGCCCCCAGGGAACCAATAGCAGGTCACCGTTGTGAGGCCGGGGGGGCTGTCGGCCTATTAGAGAGCCGCACCGGAATTCTCTGTGAAACAGAGACCAGCCGACTGACAGAGACACCACACAGCTGCGAGGCTACAGCGCCGCTGACAAGCTGTACTCGCCGTTTTTTTTAAACCCACCCTCTGCGTCTTCTAATCCATTTCCCTTTGTCGTCAATCTTATGCAATTCCTCCAGATGAATTTACTTATTCAAGTGGTTACCAAAGCCAATGAGGCACAGACGCTATTAGTTTGAGGCAGTATCTGCAAACAAGTAGTCTGTTCTTTAATAGCGAATCGATTGGACTCACATAAATATGACAATATGAAGGTTTTAGGATTGTTGGAGTTAAAAAATGAGAGGTCGGTGTGATAGAAGAGTTTTTTTGTTTTCCCTCAGTGGATATTATGCGATTTGCACCCCCACCCCCCCGACACACACAACACCTGCTTTTTAGTCCCAGCACATCTGGGGAATTGGGAGGAGGGAGAGGTGTGTGTTGAGATATGAGTGTATCACACACACCTAGTGTTTGCCTTGGCCTCAGAGGTGCAGACACAGACAGAGGGAGAAGAAGAGAGGAGTGGAGAACCGTGCCCTGCAGTGTTTTGATAATGAGCTGTGTGTGTGTGTGCTTGTGTGCGTGCATGTGCGACTGTGTGTGTGTGTGTGTGTGTGTGTGTGTGTGTGAGGATATGAGCGGCATGTGGATTCTCTTCCCACCGGCTAAATGATTTTCATTCTTTCAGCGTGTGAATTGAGACAAGACATTATCACACATGCCAGTCAGCGCTAAAACAAGGAGAAATGCCACGCAGCAGCTTTCTGCAGCCACAATGTTTTGCTTCCACATCATCTGATGAGTGTTTCACATGTTTCGCTCCCAATTCATTTCACCCCCTTAATTGGCATGACATGTAGTGGAGCCAAAACCCGTGTTATTCTTGTGCTATCTTTACTTTAGATCCGTACGCGCACGCGCAGACACACACTCGAGCGGACGCGCGCGTGGTTTTTGCGGTGCGGTGGGGTGAGTGGCAGGCGGTAGAAAGGAGAGGAAGTGAGGCTGACAGGACTCTCAGGTGGTGTTAACTCTCGACTGACAGGCAGGCCGCGCCCTCACTGACAGGCTGGGAGAGTCACTTAACTCTTCCTCGACCACGCTCTCCTCTGCACGCATGATTTATCGTAAAACCTTCAAACTTTAATGCATATAGTAGGTTTTTTTCTTTCTTTAATAGGAGAAGTCATTCAACAGAGGTCACTGAGCTCTGACCCTGATCGTGGTGGTGATGTCAGATACAGTGTGTGACGTGATGCGATTTCTTACATTTCTGTTCTAATTAAATATGTGAATTCACCGATGCACTGTTTTGACACGTTGACCTTTCAATCGTTGCCTCATGTCTTTGTTTCAGTCTCACTTTTTTTTTTTTGTCTATCCACCCCCACCACCACCACCACCACCACCCTCCACCTCTTTCTCTCTTGTTGAGTACTATCTTGCATCTGGTTCCTTCTGTCTTCTCCTGTTTCTCTAGAGTGTTTCTGCTGATCCCTGACTTTCCCTGCAGTTCCCCAGGGTGTGTGTCTGTGTGTGCATGTGAAGCCAGGTGTCTGCTCTTTGGGCTGTGTCTGTCAATGATGTCGGGGTTACGGTGGGGGGGGTTGGAGGCGGAGGAGGTGTGAGTGTGTATCTGTGTGTGTGTGTGCGCTGGTTGAGTAGGAGCTGCCGGGGCACTGTGACCAGGAGCGTCTGGGAGAAATTCCCTACATTCCCAGGGATCTGCCTGGGATAAAAGCTCCACAGCAGTGCCATGCACCTGGCTGAGAGGGGGAGACAGAGATATACAGGCATCGCCCAAACCCTGACACACATACACACACTCTCACACACACACACACATGCCCAGAAGCACAAACACACTGCAGGCATCATCTCTGCACCAATTAACCTGAAATGTAAAGCTACACCATCAAGTGCAAAGGTCAAACTGAAAAATTGAACCCGAGGACCACCCCTTCTCTCCACTCCTGACAGATATTAACACAGATATTTTTCTGTCATTCTGTTTGTTCACTCATACATCCCGCTTAAGATACAAGCTCTCTCGGATACTGACAGAAAATATGAGTGGATTTTCAGGCAGAAAAAGCAAAAGCAAACCGCAGAGAAACACGTCCCGTCCTGCAGATTCAGCCCTTCCTTTTTTGATACATTTCAGTGTTATCTCCATCTTCATCCGTTCTGTTTGGGGTGCCAGTCAAGCTGAGCATATAAAAGCGAGTGAAAGTGTGCTGCTGAAGCTGTTTGTGTGATCAGAGGCCCTTGACAGTCTGTCATCTGTCAGCACTAGTCGTCAAGAGCGCTGGGAAAACAACCACAGACACAGACAGGCACAATGTGAGGAGGGAAGAGTGTCATAGAAGCCGATCCTCTGGTTAAACATTGTGTTTAGATGGTGATTTAACATATGGTTATACACAGTGAGCGGACACAGCATGTCTCTGCTGAATTACATGGAGGGATCAGGAGATGAGGGAATTCCTTTTTGTCTTATGGGTGTGTTGTTTTTTAAAATGTAAGTCATTTGCTCCATTTGTATTATCACGTGTAGAAAGTATGTGAGTAGACTTATTTAATAACTGTAATTTTGAACAATTTAATGTTATTTAGATCAAGAGCAATACTACTCCAATATCTGTCAGCTGAATATGAAGCTACAGGGAGGAGACCAGTAGCTTAGCACAGAGTGTGGAGGCATTTGGAAACAGCCGGCCTACTGCCATTTTTAAAAAAAAAAATCTGAAGATAAAAGAACAGGAATATGAATAGATATAACATGTTCATTATTGAGCTTTAGAGTTTTTTTCTTACCTGTATGCACATGTAGGCCAAGGCTAGCTTCCCCCCCATTTCCAGTCTTGGCACTAAACCGAGCTAACCAGTTGCTGGCTGTAGCTTCCTATAATTGACTGATGTAAGAGAGATGTCAATATTCACATCTAAGTCGCGGCAAGAGAGTTAAAAAACTACTGAACTGTTTCTTTACGCAAGAGATCTTCTTTCGTCTTCCACTACGTTTCCCATTTCTCTGTATTTGTTTGTTTTTTTCTGTGTCCCGTTGCATCTAATTTTCCCTTACGATAATATGATAATAATAAAATGCTCCTAGTGTTTCTCATGTTGCTAGCTGATATTGATTTCTGTTAACGATGGGGGACACATCGTGATTTTCTCTCACAAGGTCTTGTTTCTCGATGCAGAGAAGTGAAAATCGGAAATGTATTCACTCTTACTGTTAAACAACAAATACATATGGACAAAAGATACAGAAAGCTACAGACAGAGCATTTCCTCCATATCACTTCAATATAATGTCCAAAACATTTCTCCGAGTGAATGAGATAACTGCTGGATCGTACCGTCCCACTGATGTTGCTCTTAGAGTGCCTGATGTGTTGCTCTCTGGAGCGGACTAGCTCAGCTCTAAGCCCGTCTCTTTGATACAGAGCAAGTGTTTACTTGTACTTCACTCCCCTCCTGTTCTTTTGTTATTCCTCCCTTCACTCTCCCCATCCCTCCCTCCCAGCGCACGTCTGTGTGTGTACGTACAGGTGTGTTTTTGTATGTGCATGTGTGTGTGTGGGGGTGTGTGTGTGTCTGCTGGAATGTTGACCCACACAGACAGAGGGTGAAAGACTTCCCAGACATCAAAGGGCAGGTAGCTGACAGGGAGAAGAGGGGCCGATAAGTCCAGTCGGATGACAATAGACCCAAGCGCACACCTGGACTGTATGGAAAGGCAGCGACGTGGAGAGAACTGCACACACACACACACACATGCGCACACACACACATGCACACACATAGTATGTGGCACACTTGCCGCTCAACACTTTCTCATTCATTTCCCTCTCTAGTTATGCTTCAAACACACACACACACGCACACACACATCCTCTTAAACGCCTTCAAGCACTTAGCTCGGTTACCATGCATGTCTCCGACGCTCCTCTCAGCCTCCGTGCAATCCGCCCACGGAGACCCCCACCCGATCCTCACCCCCGACCTCTGCACCCACAGGTGTTGGGGTCTTTGTCCTTGGACATGTGTGAGCAGCCCGATGTTGTGACGAGCCCTCAGACCCTCAACCGCCCCGACATCTCTTCTCTCAGGTGCGGCGGGGTCTCAGGTGAGCTAGTGGGGGCTGGGAAGGAGGATGAAGATTAACTTCACACCTTGCAAGTCAAAGCACAGTGACTTTTGTTCCTTTTCGACTTCAATTTATTTCAGATAATATTTTATTATTATAGAGACCATGCAGTGATATTGCACAATCTGTGTGAATATGTTACAAATTTGAGAGCTTATTTCATGGAAGTGCATAGCATTCTTAGAAAATCTGCCTTAAAGCAGCTTTGTCAATATTAACAGGACTTGTATGCCAAAAGGAGTTGTTCATAACAATGAACCCAAGGAGAATTATCTGCAGTTCCAATCAGCTAATTTTTTTGGTTTAATTTCCCACAAATTTAGTTTTTTTTGGTTCTCTCTCCTCATCACTCACAAACCTTGAAAGAAGCTCTGATAAACCCACACTAACTGCTTTATGTGCTTAAAAACTACTGCTAACTAGAAACAACTCTTATGAGAGTGAGACAAAACAATGCACCTGTTGGACATACAACCAAAACAATGTACTGAAAGATGCTAAAATGGGCCTTAAGTATGTAAATTGTAAAACATGACAAATTAAAGATGGCTTTCAAACTATAGGCCATATCTTGAGCATGATGTCGTATGGATAGAAGCATGGTATCATGGTATGAAGAAAATGTATTTTAAAATTAGACAAATAAAAAAGGAATAAAATCCAAATGCTGAAAACAGAACACTGGCACATCTAGGGCGGCCCCCAGAAAGTTGAGGAGCCAGTCAGTCAGTGACGGATTCTTTGTCAGTCAGAGCACGTTACAAACTAAGGATAAAACATAGAAGCTTTAGGAAAATGCATTTAAATTATCTTATCACTGAGGAATTATATATATGCAATGTGGGGTCATCAAATCCTGACCTCGCTCGGGGTACCATAATGTGTCTCCCCTCTCGGAGTGTGTTGATGGCAGCCTAACAGGAGACACTTGGTGGTGCACTGGGATTTTACAGTATAACTGAACTATGAGCTGGACACACACTCTCTCTGACTGTGTGGAAATCCGATGTTTTCACAAACACACATCAGACTACAACCTCCCAGCATGACCAATATCTGTCTAAAAACTTTGTTTCTCTTTCAGGGAGTCAAGCTGGGTCACAACGATCTGGAAGAGCCTGAGAGTCCCTCTTGATTCTTTGTTAGCAAAAAGACACAGCGATATGACTGAATATGAATTATTTCGATACAGTTAAAGATAAATGCTCATCTTGTGCACCATGTTACATGTGCAGTACTCTCGTTGTTTCTTTCAGGATTCTTTGAAGTTGATGAACCTGAGAGCTCGTCTTCTGGGTAGAGGAGCAGGTGTTTTGTCTGATAACCAGTCCAAGGACTCAGAGGGGAGGAAGAGGGGGAGATAACAGAGAATAGAGACAATGACCTCCAGTCTTACACCCTGTCATTGATTTGGATTGAGGTGGGAGGTGGCAAGGAGTCACTGAGTTTTGGGAAAGATGGACAGACGCATGGATGCATTTATTTTTCCAGCTTTCAATTCAAAATGTTATTCTGATTGTCAATTAATTGTAATATGTGTTTGTTAATGTAAAGAATGGGTGTCACATGTGCATTTAGATATAAAGTCATTGGTGTGCCCAAAGCCTGTTCACATGGTGGCCATGTTTATTTTAAGTGACACAGTCCCATTAACACTTGTATCACAAATGAAAAAGGGGAAAAGGGGCTGCACGCGAGCAAGGAGGGGTCCAATCAGAGTCACTCACTTCCTGTTTTTCCTGTCAAGATGTCCCGTCACCTAGGCGACCCAGTGGCACACGCAGCCTCTCAGGACCTCCCTTCTTCAAAGGAGTTATAAATAAATAAGGGGAACCATAAACATAGCTATATATTCGCTCCAGCATCAGTTAAAAAAATCCAACTCACCACATGCAATGATGTTTACAGACGAGAGTGGCTGCAATTTTGGGTCACCAAATCCTAATCTCGCCCAGGACACCAAAACGTGTCACCCTGTTCTGAGCGTGCTGTCTGCATCTGGCAGGAGAGACGCTCCATAGTGCTCTGGGATTTTACACTATAACTAAACTATGCATGGGATGCACACTTTCTCTGACTGTGTGAAAATCTGATGTTTCTGCATCACAGATAACAAAGAAAGGTGTTAAAATGTGAGTCTGAAGCTGCAGGTAAAACATTCAGATGTGGGCTGAAAAAAGAGGTCAAGAGTGGCACTGAACTGAATAAAAGACAAGTAATTCAACCTTTTAATTGAACAGCCAGTTCTGATATTCTTGGGAAAATCCTGAGTCAGACAGGACCCTATCACCTCATCCTGATACACTCGTCTACAAACTACAAATCAACTAAATAGTGGTCGATTTCTACGGTTTCAACACGACACATCTCCTGAACGGTACAGCATCATCCGTCACCACTGCCCCGAGAGAACACAGAATCAATCAGAGCTGATTAGCATTATCAGTGATTAAATATGGCGCGTCCCCTGGACACGTGGATAGTGAGCTCACTGCATCCTTTTGGATTTGAGATTCAGGACTCGTACCTGTCAACACTGCTGGCTTTTAAACTACAATTCAGGCAGTATAATACACATTTTTCATTCAAGAGATGAAAGGGACAGTAAATTATCTGTGGGTTTGTCACTACGGGCAACAACATTCACATTAAGTAGATTTTCATCCCAATTGTTCATTTAAAAATATTAATTGATGCAGCTTTAACAAACAGCACAACAGTTGGTTTGAAAAATCAATAGTCTATAAACGTGTGTGTGTGTGTGTGTGTGTGTGTGTGTGTGTGTGTAAATGTCTAACCAGTGCATTCACGGACATCTCTAACTCTAGTACGGTCCAGTATAACTTCCTCCAGGATGAAATAGCAAACACATTATACATGTCAAAACACAGTGTCCTTTATACACACATCAGACTACAACTTCCGGGGGGGTCGAGACCAATGGCCGAAGTTCTGAGAAAAAGGATTTGACATATATCTGCCTAAAAAACTTTGTTTCTCTTTCAGAGGGTCGAGCTGGGTCACAATGATCTTAAAAAGGCTGAGAGTCCCTCTTGATTCTTTTTGGGCAAAGTGACACAGCCGTATGACTAAATAGCTAAATATGAATTATTTCGATACAGTTGAAGATAAATGCTCATTTTGTGCACCATTTTGCATGTGCAGTACTCTCGTTGTTTCTTTCTGGATTCTTTGAAGTTGCTGAACCTGAGAGCTCGTCTTCTGGGTAGAGGAGCAGGTGTTTTGTCTGATAACCAGTCCAAGGACTCAGAGGGGAGGAAGAGGGGGAGATAACAGAGAATAGAGACAATGACCTCCAGTCTTACACCCTGTCATTGATTTGGATTGAGGTGGGAGGTGGCAAGGAGTCACTGAGTTTTGGGAAAGACGGACAGACGCATAGCTGGATTTATTTTTCCAGCTTTCAATTCAAAATGTTACTCTGATTGTCGATTAATTGAAATATGTGTTTGTTTATGTTCAAGAATGGGTGTCACATGTGCATTTAGATATAAAGTCATTGGTGTGCCCAAAGCCTGTTCACATGATGGCCATGTTTATTTTAAGTGACACAGTCCCATTAACACTTGTATCACAAATGAAAAAGGGGAAAAGGGGCTGCACGCGAGCAAGGAGGGGTCCAATCAGAGTCACTCCTTGCCCTCACTTCCTGTTTTTCCTGCCGAGATGTCCCGTCACCTAGGCGACCCAGTGGCACACGCAGCCTTGCAGGACCTCCCTTCTTCAAAGGAGTTAGTAAGCCTCAGGAAATTAGTTTAAGGCCTCTGAGAGGGAATCAGTCCATTTCCTAATGGGCACTCATTAGAACAATGGCCAGCTGCCAAGTCCACACTGGCTTCAGTGTGACGTGTTTTCCTTCTCCTTGTTGATTGTGTTTGATTCTCCACCTATTGCACAGCCTTTTTTGGGGGGGGTTTTAACCAACATCCTTTAGTTGAAGTTTGGAATGTACTTTCTTCTCTGCTAGTCATGCTCTTAGGAGATTGCAATCATATCCAACCCATAAAACCTTAAAAACCTGAGATTTATAAAAGTTAACAGTTTATACTTGTGATCAAGACTTAGTATCGAGTGAGTATTTTGGCCTTGACCTGACGCCTCATTAAAAAGGCTGAGGGCAAACAGAGGGCATCCTGGAGAAGATCCAGTTATTACACAAAGAGCTGGGCGGAATGATCCTAAAATAATATTGCAATGTTTTTAGGCTATATCTGTACACACAATGTATCTTGATATTTTGAAATATCATCAGAAGCACTATTTGGCCAGCAGTTACAACCACTTCCATGTGAACTTAGTCACACTGCCACGGCCACGCCCTATAGCGAAAACTCCTGACAAGCTTTGATGTCACCTTGCAGCCAGCTGTGCTTTGGCTACAGCAGTGGGCAGACGCTGCTATGACGCTGAATTCAGAAAAAAAAAAAAACAGAGGGAAAGTAAACCATCCATCGGACCTGCATATAGCACAGCTATTAAGCAGTATGTATAATGAATGAAAATAATTCTAGCACTGAGTTTTGACTCTCGTGTTTTTTACTGTTCCTTGCAACTGTGACCACGCCCACCCCCAACTCCCCTGTCCCAAATGTCAACCATGGGATGAGGACAGTGTGTTGCGGTGGCGTTGTGTTAACGTCACATTTAACTTTTTTTTTCTTTCACTGACAGATAGCCAGGTAATATATCACATCTGAATAGGAGGGTTGGGGCTGATTGTATATGGATTAGGCCAACTGCGTAGACACCCACTGGGAATTAAAGGCTCAAACTTTAAGTTAAAAAAGTTAAGAAACTCATACATGTATTTCAGAGAAACAAAAAGATAGAAACCACTGCGTTGCGGCACTGCTGAAACATTAAACAATTTGTTGTTTACCTAACAGGCAAACAGTTGGGCCTTCCCCGTGCTCACCAGAGAGAACATGCTGACTGTTGGTGGCAAAGAAGCTGTCATGTGTCTGGATGGAGCCAAGACCTGTCACATTCATCTGTCAGAGCCGTTTTAATCGTGAAATGAAAAATAAAACTTCACTGTAATGTTAATCACCCAGAGGTGGCTTTTGTCTTGTCTATCTTGTCTATAAAGAGCAGCGGCTTATCCAGTCCGTCATCACATATTGTGGCCATATGTTCCTTGTCTGTTTGTTGAAATCAGGTATGATATCATCACACACATAACATCTGTCCCTGACTTGGTCCGACTAAGATTTCATATGCTGGCCGCAGGATTTAGTCCCAAGGCTATGTGGTCAGGCCCCTCTATGGCATCCTCCATGGCACTTTGGGTTTCCTTATAGGCCCATTAAAATACATTAGTGCACACAGTGGTCAAAGCAGACCTTCAAAGTGATGCATGCATACTTGCTAGCACATGAACACGCGTATCAGTATGTGTGTGTTCTCCTTCAGGTTATGCTAAAGGTCAGGACTGAACCTCTGGGAGACTTCTAGGCACACGCTCACCTCACACCCCTTGCCCCCCCCCGTCCGCTTTTCCCTTTCATTCATAATAGGGTTAACGAGATCTGTCACCACCTCGCCCTGCGTTTATTATGAGTGGGCTCTTTCCTGTGTCAGGTAAAAATAATCGAGCAGTTCCACCGACGCATTTGGCCACTGGGGTCTTCGGGGTTCCTAGATGGCTGATTTGTTTTTATTGCAGATTCTCCAGGGGCAATGTGTTGGATGGAGGGGAGGACAGAGAGGAAGTGACTTTAGCTTTTAGCTTTGCAGTCGGGAATGCTGCCCCCCATCCTCTGAAGGATTCTCATCTTACCTGCTAAAGTTCACACTGAAAAATATATGATGTTTAAATACAAATGTATGTATGACATGCCGGCCGCTCTCAATGGCAGTGAGAGATAAACAGCAATATAGATTGTGTCAATCTGCACATAACCTGCTCCTGATTAGCAATCCAGCTGATGTGTTATGCCAAATACCAAAGTATTCCTTCCTTCCCAACACAATGGAGGAAGAACTACTTTTAACAGAGGATCCAGTTTCCTTATCCACTTTCCACCAAGTACTGTTGAATGTCCAGAGTAAGGAAGCCAACTGTTGCTGAGGCATGTCACTTTTAAGGGCATGTGTTGTGTCATGTATTTTCTGTCTTTTAACTCCATAGTTTGAATTTTGTCTGCGCAGGATCCCATCGTAACATTAATAAGGTTAGTATTGTGAAATTGGCATAGGTTGATGAGGGTTAGGCAGGAAACGATAATAGCTTAGTTTGAAATAATTAACTTACGAAACGTTAGTTTAATGACGTCAACATGGACTTTTGGTTTCACACAGACAAGAGCAGCAGTCTCACGGGTGAAAGTCGTGTGTGTGATCAGTCCGTCCACTCTGTCCACCGCAGTCTTGAACACTCTTCTACCATGTATCACCTGACAGTTGTTTTTCTCCATGACATTGGAACACAAAATGAAAAAGCAAAGAAAATGAATTGTCATAACACACTAATTGACTTAAGGCATCGGCACGTTGTTCATACGTCATTTGATGAGACCAGGCTGACTGAAAAACTAATTGTTACATTTTTAAAAAGGGGTTTAAAGCTCTGAGGAACACAAACAAAACTCCATTTATCCGTGCATTGTTTTGGAACTGGTAATAAATGTTTCTGCATTTCTGCAAAACCACAGATACATTTAGACTCAACTATTTCTTCTTCATGTTGCAACTTTTTGTTTGTTATGGTTGTTTTTTCTCTCTTGTCACAATGCTGCAATTATGGTCTGGTTAGGTTTAGGCACAAAACCATTTGGCAACGGGTCAGGAAAAAAAAAACATAGTTTGGCTTAAACTACATGTTTTGGATGCATGCATGGAAATGATCAAACATCCCTTAAGAAATATCCAGGTATGAATGTGGTGACAAAACTGAGTGTTTTTTTAAGGGATACCTGGGGACATTTCCAGCTGTTGATATATAGATATATGTGTGTGTGTGTGTGTGTGTGTGTGTGTGTGTGTGTCCTCAAAAGTATCCGGAGGTGTGACTTGAACAGCAATCAGACATTTGGCAGCCATGTTGGATTATAATAACATTAACTTTAAATTCTAACATTATATCCTGGAGACTGGGCTGGGAAATAACAATTTGTTTTGAGAGGAGGACTGTTGGGAAACCACTGTCTTACTTCAGTTATAGTCTTAGAAATGTCCCATGTTTACCACCTCTGTACACAGACTCCTTGGCATTCCATGTAATGTCCCAGTTCAACCACTGCAGCATGTGTCACTTTGTGAAGAGGCCAAAAACCTCATGTAGTATAAAACTGCAGGAGTTGAATGTTATATGCGGATATATTTTTATTGCACCAACTGATGATCTGGTTCTCGAGTTCATTAGTTGGTATATTCTTAACCTAAACTGTCCCAAGTGTGTTTGCAAAAAGAAGTTGAGCATTTTTTTGAAGTTTGGATTTGGTGAATATTTCAAGGATCAGTGGGAATTTAGGTTTTTCCACTGAAAAAGAAAGAAGAACACAATTTTTTTGAACAACTTAATATAACACATCACATAAAATTAAACCTTGTCTTCAACCTAGTTAAGCCTTGAATGAATATCCACTACGGCTTTAAAGTTCTTTGTGAACCGGCAATTCTCCTTTCTTGACATTAAAATGTATTTTGCTGTGATCAGACACCGGTGTAGTGTGTGTTGTTGAATCTGTCTCCACTTGCCCCCTTTGACTTTTACCATTAGCTTCTTTCCACCAACCACTTTAGTTTGTTTTGGTTTGATTTAAATTCTCTGGTATCATTTCCTTCTTTCCTTCACATATTCATCATGCTGAGATATCAACCTATGGCTTTCAGCTCTCCTCACCCTGTCTGAACCTTAATTTCACATCCTGAACTGACTGCAAGCAGCCTGACCCAACATGCACACACACACACACACACACACACACACACACACACGCATTACTGTACACACACTGTGGTATCAGGCATGCCTGAGCTGTTTATTTTATGCACCTGTCAGTAACCCACAAGTATTCTCTGCCGCCCACACACACCACACAGGAGCTGTTTATCCCAACAGGAGTGGAGACGCAGGTCCATGTAGGCCAAAGTCAGTGTTAGGAGAAGCAAAATATTTTCATTGCGAGGGTATCTGTTCATGTCAACAATCTGATAGGGCGCTGGGTAGAGATAGGCGGTTCCCATGAGGCCTGTGGCCTCGAGAGCGACAGGGAAGGGGGGCTGTGGGTATTGAGGGTGAGGAGAGGGATGAGGATTGGCTGTTCCAAGATATCAGGAACATGATGAGTGTCAACACCTCCAGGGGAGCAGATAGAGGGAGGTCAGGATGTGACACGTGAACGATAGCCACTGTGGTACAGGTGATTCTGCATTCAGACAATTCTTCTACTTTTACTATTCATTTTATGGGTAGGTGCTCCTTTATAATTTATTTTAAAATCCTGGATACAAAGAAAAAAGATTGTACTGTTTTCCATTTTGATTTTTGCCCCGAAATGTGGCTGGAAAATTGGAGTACATAAATTGTCTTATTATTTCACATAATTGTTCACGCATACGTCAACATGAACAGTTCATCATGACCAGCAGTGCTCTCATTTACTGCAAAACACCTGAAACCTGAATGTGTCTTTTGAAGCCAGAAAGACAGAGAAAAGAGAAAGAAAGGAGTGACACAACACATCATGCGGTATTTTAGTTTAACATAACCACTTCCTCAACTGCAGGATTGTTGTTCTTCACTTCAAATATATATACTTGTAGTAAGGGTCCTAAGATGGCTCTTGTTTTTTTCTTTTATTGCCAATTGACAAAACATTGTTTAATAGCCTGATTTTATTAATTGTAATTATTCATTTTAATATTTGATGGCTTAATTGGGAGCCACAGCTTCTTTTTTTCCACAGGGAGCCTCAGCAGGCTAAATACAAAATATTTTACCTGATGACCCATCACTTTAAAGTATCATTTTGCCACTTTATCCAGGTACAGCAGAATGGGCCTCTAGTTTGACCTGTTTAACATGAGTTTGGAATATATTTACCATACATTAGAATGTTTTCCACTTCAGATGTTGCTTTTCTGCACCTCTGATATGCTTCCTTGTTTTTCCACCCTGTCTATAATTGTGTGTTGCTGCTTATTGCTATTTATTTATTGTTTTCTGGGACTGCTATCTAGTTGTGTCCTTCACTGTGGAATGTTATTTTCTGCTGTCTTAAATCGTCTGCTCTCTCGCTCTCGTGAAAGAGGTGAACCATTGAAGGACTACGGAAATCGTGAACGAAAAACGTGTGTGTGTGTGTGTGTGTGTGTCTCTATGAATGAACTCTCCTCCATCCATCTAAGGGCCGTTATGTTTTCATAACACTCTCTGCAACGCCGGCCTAGCAGTGTGTCGCGAGGAACACACACTCTAAGCATCTGTCATGGCCAGATGCATTTCTAGTGATGATATAACAAACTCATCTCTACTCATCCGCACATGAAGGCCGACACAATGCAAATTGATTGGAAC
Source organism: Diplodus sargus (assembly GCA_903131615.1). Taxonomy (NCBI): domain Eukaryota; kingdom Metazoa; phylum Chordata; class Actinopteri; order Spariformes; family Sparidae; genus Diplodus; species Diplodus sargus. The sequence goes on from CAEMYA010000124.1 coordinate 231,373, forward strand.
TGCAAATTTATCTTCTCTATCCTATTACCTCTGATATGTCTTTTAAACACTCCACAGCGCTGTCATAATATTGGTGTTGCATCTGTCATAACATGCTGCGGCGTATTATGCCTACGGCCGTTTGGAGAAAAAAGAAACACGGCGATTACCCAGGCAATCACTCCTTCAACATTTATGTGTCTGAAAAAAACATTAAGTGTTGTCAATGTTACATTTGGAGTGTGTATTTACTCAAATAAAGCAAGATAAGCACATCAGATGTCAGCCACTAAAACTGATGACTAGGGTTAGATTTACAGAAAACAAATGTGGTAATGTACTGGTTACATAATAGGGAGATTTAGCATGTGTGTTAAATTATAAATTATAAATGGAAGCAATAAATGATGCTGGTAAGTCATAAACAAGATAATATTTGAGTTAATTCAGATATAGAAAAAATGTGCGTACACTTGTTAACAGCAACAGTCTCTAATACTGAGTTTGAGCATCAACATTTTCTCCTAATTTATTTCCATCAAATTATTTGACCAATCTAAAATACTACATTAACAGAACAGGCAGTAGCAGCAGACCAAGGCTTTACCCTTGAGCAACATGTCAGGAACAGTCGGTTCCTCTCCGACCTGATGTCTGTGATAATCTCAGTCAGGCCACTGCCGCGTCGCCCCTAACAGGACACACCAACAGGGCCCACGATGGCCTTCACGGAGGAATGTTTAGCCTCGAATCTGGAGCGACAACATCTTAGGAAAATATTTGTGACTTTAAAAATAGTTTTTTCTGCACAAAACAAAAATGGGAGCAAAGGGCTAAAATCTATGAGTGGCGAGATGATTAAGAGCAACTGTGGCAGGACCTGTTCATTTAACATAAGAAGTGTAAAAGTGAGCCTACGGAGGGTACGTTTTTTGATATGATAATGATGGTTGCAAGTGATAATTGACAGGTGGCAAACAGGAGATGCTAAAGCCTAGACTAATAGCAGCCTGAGCAAGAGGAGTTACAGCTGCTCTTATTACCATACTGATATTTTAATCAGTGTGCTGTCATTAGCGAGGCCTACCTGTCCAGAACTACACAACCAACAGAGTTAGCGTCTGGTGAACATAGCGTAGCATTTGCCAAACAACTGAATGTGAGTGAAAAAGAAAAGATGTCGTACGTACACGCGACTCCAAAAGAATGCTAACGTTGCTTCATGTCTGCTCGATGTGTAGATGGGCAACTGTTTGCCAGCACATTCAGAAAGTAAACTATTTAAGCTAATAAGTAAGCTAATATGTCATTGTTGTGTTTTCAGCTTATCCCACAGCCTCCAAGTGGACCAAACGATCAGCTAGTGTTAATACTGTATCAGTTACACAGCAGTGTATATATTTAAATATTATGCTAATATTTATCAGCATAAGCTATAAATCACATCGCAGCAAACCCCATAAATGTATTGAAATCATCGAGGGTACATTTAATTGCAGACAAATGCAGCTTTTCAACAGGGGACGTGCTTGCTTCTTTCAAAACTACGTCGTCTAAATTTAAAGCGGCTTGTGTTAACAACAAAATTCCTGTAATTGGATAGTGCAGCATATCCCGTGCTTCAGGTGCTACCTATCCATGCTAGTTATAAATGTCTGCGACATTGTATGTATTTAATGAACCTAAATGGCCCGAGACAGCTGAAAAGGCAGACTGATGTGTGAGCCGC
>CAEMYA010000124.1:239819-329348 GCA_903131615.1 Diplodus sargus
TACACACACACATTCACACCCCTTTGCTCGCCCGGTCGCTTACACATATACACACACACACACACACACACGTTACCAAAGAGACCATCATGCAGGTCGGGCCCAGCTCTGCCTGTGTGGCTTCAGCTTTGTTGTCTTGACGACACCCTGTGTTTGAGATCTCCACATCTGATAGTGTTAAGATGATCAAATTCTAGCTGTTAGAGCCACGGAGCTCATCGAGAGACACATGGAGACAGAAATCTTCTGCTCTTTTTTTTTTTGCTCTAGCAGTCTATTAGATTTAAAAAGACAGAATGAAAAATGAGACGCGAGCCAAAACCGTCCAAAGTGAAGTGGTTCGATGGGCAAGTAAGGATGGTCAGGGTGAGAAGATGATGAGAAACTGAAGTCAGAGATGAAGAACGAAACCGTGGCCCGCCACACCTCCGCGCAGCATGAATAACGAACACATGGACTCTTTATTAGCTCATGGAGTTAACAAGCAGCAGCGGCGCTCTGACATGAGCTCATGTGTTTGGACAGATCTGCCGAAGGTTTAAGAGCAGAACCGAAGCCTTATCTGATCCAGAGATAAAGTCTCTCACTAAAGAATGAGAGGAAAACACACACAGAGGCAGCCAGTGTGAATGAGTGGTCAGAGGAGAGCGGCGGAGAGACAGAAATGTGGCTTATGTACTAAGGAGAGAGCGAGGAAGAGAAAGAGTGAGCCATGGCCCCGGATAGACCCTGTCCTCTGAGACCCCCGGACACAGAGACTACACTGGGTGTGTGTTGATGATGATGTCAGTGTGAAATACATACGTGTGGACAGATATGAGAACAAAAATTACCACGGACCTCGGCGGGCGTATGTGTGTGTGCATATGTTTTCTTAAGTCGCCCGATTTATGAATGAATGTGACATCTGTATGAGTGTGTGTGGTATTAAAAACATGGAGATTAAGTTCTGTTCCTCTGACTGTATGCAATCGTTTGTAAAGGTGAACCCGAAAGTGGGTTAATCTCTTGTTCAACTGTGAAATTCAATCCCATGCATTTACCTTTTCGTAGTTGCCCATCAACATCAGGGCCGCGGACATGGGGGGGACGAGGGGAACGCTCTCTGGGGTCCAGCCATACAGGCGCTTTGGGATTTTAGCCAACCAGACCTTCAACCCCAAAGCATCAGTAAGTGACGAGTTGGGAAAACCAAAGCGTCAGTATTTGATGAGTTGGTAATGGGACTCAGAAATCAGCTTTCCTTCCAAGTAGGACCTTTGATTAAAGCTTTTTTTGGCTCCAATACATGTTACCAGAAGTCAATATTTAAAGTATATTAAAGTAGAATATGGCACATTACTTATGTGTTTGGTTTTTTTTAAACAACTTATATGACCGAGAAATTTTCCAAATATGTTAACACAGTTTTGTTATCTTGTCATTTTGAAAAACACATCCAGTATAACGTCGTCATGAGGGCCATTTCCCGAGGTGACGTGTTCAAGCTTTCAGTATTTCTTCCAAAGACACTAAAACACTCACTCAGCCACTTGCAGCACTTTTCTCAGCATCTCTCGTCTATTGCCTTTGACTTTTTGCACATCTGTATGTCTCTCCATTACTGAACCATTACATCTGTAGACTGCACACATCAGTACCAGATCTGAATGGCCGGTGCTTGCCAAGGCTTTAGTGCCCAGCGTGATGTTGCTTCCTGCAGGAAGAGGGAGAGCAGAGGAAAAGCAAAACAGGACATCTTCAGATCTGTCAGGGGAGCAGCCCCACTCCTCCTTTCTGCCCTTGGGGGAAAATTCACAAAAGGAAGCGCTTTCTCTCCCTCCTTTTATCCCCCCCCCCTTTTCTGCCCTCACCCTCCTCTGCTCTGTTCTGCTTGGGACATGTTCTCCCTTCTGATACTCCTCTCTTCCCCCGTGACACTAAAATCAAACGGCAATGGCTGTCACCTGCAGGATCTTGACTTCTGACAGCTACCTGTTTCCCATAATACCACTGTAATTCCTCATTGCTGTAGTCGACTTCCTGTTAGACGTCTTCTTAAGTTTAGAGACAGAAGTTATTATTAACATGAACACAATAATAGATATTACTTTTGCGCACTTCACTTAATGATACACACTCATCACTTTACGATGCAGTGTGTATCATTTTAACAATACACAACTGTCACATTATAACTTGTGTGAATACTTGACGTGATTGTCAATTGACTTCATACTTTTCTTTCTCTTTCTGGCAGGCCAGGGGAGGTAGCGTACGTACCTTTGACTCGTCCATGACGTTTTTATTATCATATTTACACTTTTTACATTTTTTTTTTTTTTTTTTCAACATTTTGATGTGGAATGGAAATTATTTGGCTGTGGTATGTAATGAAACTTTGCCATTTCCAGGGAAGTAAATGAATAAGAAAAAACATAGTGAAATACATACATGCAATTACATCACCCCTCTTAGCTCAGCCTGGTACTGAACAATAAATATCATTCAGACCTTATTGATTAGAAAAAAACATTTTGAATAATCTTTAAAACTCAAATATTTCGAATATGCTTTCTTATGATATCTTCTGCTTGTTGTTGAAAAGAGAATATTCTTACTTCTCGCTTCACTTCATTTGCATGGGAGTTACACCGACCGTAGATTTTCACATGCACTTTACCTTTACCACCTACTCGACCAGCAAGCACTGTGTAGCGCTTTCATGGAGCAGCAGAATTTACATGAACATGTAAAATGTGCAACGATAACGTCTTTTCAGTCAATGTGATCATTTTCAAAAGGAAACACCTTGCAAAAATAACCAATGGGACGTACAATGAAACCAAACGCAACCAAGCCCCTAAAAAAGTATGGCATCTCCCGGGGGTAAGAGACGTTGGAATATTGAGGTTAGATGAATCAATATTCCTGATACCCACATCTGCATTTTCCACCAGTAATTAGGTGTTTATGACTGGTCCAAGTGGAGCCGGAGGGGATTCTGCTGTGTTCCAGTTGGAAACAGTAACCCTAAACTCTCATCCTCCGCTAGCCCCGCTCTCAAACCATCGTCAAGGTTACCACAGCCACTGTATGTTCTGTTTGTGTGTGAGTGCGTGTGTGTTCCATTGCCTGGTTTTCCTGTTTGTTATTGTGGTCATGGCGGAGGCAGGAGGGCTGGAATTGGGGAGGTTTGTGTGGTGCGCCGTGAGCCAGTGGATCCAGCAGAGAATGACACTCTGTTGGCCGAACACAGTGTGTTTTAGTGGTGCGTGTGGTTTCGAGATCTCATCTTCAAAATATATTCACTGGATCTGTTTGAAGTCAGCAGCAGTGGCTTCAAACATCTTCTGTCAGCATGTACAGCATCAAGAGGAAAACAATGGCAAAATTCAAAAGTCTTTGATTTACAAAAAGTCCCTTGATACTCCTTTCCCTAATTATTACAGTTTGTTTGTGGTGATTTGAAACAGTGGAAAAGCCTAATTCTTGCCTGAATTTTGTATTCCCGTCGGCAAGCCATTACGAGTTCGCCCAAAAATGAAAATGTACTCCCCCCTTGCCAATAGGAAAGTCGCGTGAAGTTTCTTTTCTGGAGCTTCACAGCAAAACAGTGTTGCAGCATTCTCCCAAACAGCTGAAGTAGATGGGGAAAAAAACAAAAACAGAAAATGTCTCTTTATACCTCATCCGGGGTAATCAAAGTCTCTGGAAGCTCTGAGATCGAGCTATTGAGCTTGAGCACATGCACCCACTTAGCTGAGTAGCTAACGCTTTTAGCTCAGCTGCGACAGTGAAGAATTGGGCCTAAAATGGCGTAAATGTTGTCTTTTCAACTCAATTTGGGATCCCTCTTAAAGATTTGGATTATGCAGTACAAGCGTCATGGAGCCATTTTATGTTTTATTGGTAATTTTTACACTTTGAAACAAGTCCCCATCTACTTGAGTTGTTAAGGAGAACGCTGCAACGCTGTACTTTTTTTATCATCAATGTATTTTTGTGTGCGTTTGTGAAGTATCCCATCAGAAAAAGCCAAAAAGGTTTTTGCCCTCGCCTGAGAGGACTTTGCCTTTTTCAAAAGAGAGTGAACGCACTAGATGGGAGATGAAAACACTTTTTTCTGACTAAGCTCTTATGTCATCAACATAATTCACATGACTGATCATCTCTTCTCTTTTTGTCCTTTTTGAACTACATTTCAAAAGTTCAAGTCAAATATGCTTGATAATTAGATGGAACTACAGCTATTGCGTCATTATGTGTGTAACTCTGTCCTCTTTCAATATTCTGCCGCCGTTGCTCCCTTTTCCTCTTTTCGGTTTGGCCAACGCGTGTGCATGTCGCAGCATATGGAGCTGTAACGCACCGGAGCCTTCTCTTACAGCAGCTTCTGTTGCACCTATCAGCGAGATTGTCATTAGCAAAGTAGCATAGCATGGACCCCGAGCTATATGTGTGCTTAATGAATAATGACGAGATGGGGAGATAAAGGAGCAACACAAGAACAATATAGAACGCTGATTAGAGAGAGAGAGAGGGGGGGGGAGAAAAAAAACGCGTAGAAAGATCATGAAGGACAGATGGTGTTCAGTGGCGACTGTCTGGCTTTCCGTTGCTGGCTTTCCATGCGGCAGTTAGATAACATCTCTTACCTTATTCACTGCAACCCACATACACTCTGCTCTATTGTACATGGGTAGGCTGGCATGTTGGAGAAGGGAAGAATAACCTCGCCTGGTTGCCCTAGCAACACTATGGTTCAAACGGAGGCTGCAGGGTGTGTGTGTGTGTGTGTGTGTGTGTGTGTGTGTGTGTGTGAAAGAGAAACAGAAAGTATTTTAAAGTATTTTGACAGAGGTTATGTGCAAGGCACGGCCTGAATTAGTCAGTTAAAGATAATGATATGTAACATTTCTGCATCGAGCTGTCTAAAAAAAAAGGAAAAAAAAGCCTTTTTTATATATTTCGTTGAGTTGTGAACTTACATTTTCCTCACTGTTCCCAAAAACCCAGAGAAAGAAGAGTCGCGTTGCTTAAAAGGATGCCCAGAGTGAAGACGATGTGAAACCAGGAATGAGTGGATGGATGCATTAAAGTGGCTATTATTATAGACTTGTCACAGAGAAGAGCCACATTGACAGGTAACACATCCACCGTGTCCGTGATCATTCCTCGCCGGGCTCACACACGGACCACCAGAGCAGAGCGCCACCCGCAACCGACACGGAATATGCAGGACACCCCTGCCGCACGTTCTGCACCATTAGCACACACAACCTCGCGCTCAACTCGACTGTGAAGGTCGCTCTGTTCACCTCCGATTCCTCCCCCGTCTTTCAACTGCACAATCCGCTGCCTATATAAAAAAGGTATGCGTCTGAAGAAGATGTGCGCACGCGCTGCCATGAAAGCGTTCATACGGTCGACAGTGCACATGTGAGGGGAAATGAGTGAGCGGTTAACAAGCCAGCGTTTGAACGCTCTACTCCTGTTCCTTGTCAGGCCCGGGTTTTGATCTGTCTTCGGGGTGTCAGCTGGCAGCCATGTTTGTTTGCCCAGCGAGGTAGGCTACCTGTGTAATTACCTCTAACGAAGTGACTTGTTTTGATTTGGCCCTGAAATCTAATCCCCAGCCGGGATGAAGATGTGGAAATGGGCTTGGGGTTACTTGGGGATTTTGAAGTGTGAGTCTGGCTGTGACTAGTTAAGCTGTTTCAGGGGTGAAAAGAGGCTTTTTGGCCGGTGAGTTTCGAGGAAGTTTATACTGTGAGGAGGAGAATTCTGGCTTAGCGTTAGCTTGGCTTGTTACTGTTCTTTTCTTCATATCCACCCAGAGCTTTAATAATCACCAGCTCGCCTTCTTTTTCTCTTTTCCCTTCTTTACCTCTCATATGCACAGAAACACACACACACACGCAGAATCTACTTGTTGACTCAAAGGCTCTCCGTCAGCTCAAACACACATACAGTACACACATACCGCTGCTCCTGTGAATCATTTAAGTCCTGGCAGCAGTTCAAGAAAACCTCAAAGAGGATCTTGTTGGCAGGAGGCTGCGGTACTTCACCTCTCCGTAAAGGTTAGCAGGAACACAATGTGGCTCTCCTCTGCACCGTCCTCTCTCCTCACCTCCCTCCTCACTCGGACTTGTCCTTTGCAACCTTTCTGTGCTCATTTTCTCCTGCCTTTATCTAGTCTATTACTTCCTATACTCCTTTGGTGCAGAAAGAAGATGTCTTCCTGCATGTTACATCCAAACAGAAATTTAACTCAAACTCCCCTTCGCACACGGTTCCCACTAAATTACTGAGATAACTTTTCAGGCATTTTCTCGATTCGCTACATTCATGAACGTTTTCAGTCGTTTTCACCGATTCACGGTGCAGGAACAGGCGAGGTTAGGGTTAGTGACAGTCCCGCTACAGTCAAATATCAACTTAAAATGTCAACTAATAGGTTTGAGGGAGACAAAAATGCACTCGCAAGAAGTCAGGACTGACTTTGGTTGAACTTTTGGTTCAAAGATCCAAAAACAGATCTCAAGATCTTTGGACTCAAGGCTTGACGATATAAAATACGTAGTCAGTGGCGGAGGATGTATTTGGACTCTTTACTTCAATAAAAAAAAATACTCATATCACACTTTAAAATCACTCATAAGTGGAAGTCCTGCATTGAAAACTTTAGCAAAAATATATGAGTGTATTTAGAAAAATGTATGATATACTGTATCGGCATTTGTCCAACATGCGTTGATATGAAACCAAATGTTTTGGTTCTAAGAAAAAGAGGATTATTATAGTAAATTATAATTAATAAATTCCTTGCAAAGTTTGATTTTTTTCAGTGCCCATGCAGCATTTTTTAGGCAGTAAAGTTTATTTTTAAACTGTAAAACATCATGCATCCTTCATTACATATCTGTCACAAGTGCTTTATAACCACACTTGAGGGATCACATCGTCTGATATGTCAATACCAGAAATGTTCACCACTTATTATCGGTATCAGCATCTCCCCCAAAAGTCGAGTGTCCGTGAGGCTGTAATCATAACTCATAACTATTCATGCATTAATGCAGAAGCAGGATTTGTACTAATGTTTGGTTGTCTTTTGCCAAATTCATTTACCCTGAAATGTTACACAGTCTTGAGATGAAAAATTGGCACTGCAGATTTCCCCTGAATATCGATCCATACTCCAATTCACACATGACCCCGTGCAGCAACTGTTACTGAACATGTCAGGGACAGACTGTATGTGCGACTGGGGTTTCATTCACCTGCATACAGTGTACTCACACGCTACAATATTGGACCCAATATCTTTTAACACAGTGAAGCATGCAAATTAAAATGTTTTTGTTGCTCATTTATTTGCTGTGGGACGGAATCGGTCACAATTCAGCAACCGCTCCTGTGAAAACCAAATTCAGGGCGTCCTTTGCTACTTTTTGATGGACAATGCGTATGTCACAGGAGGCCCATAGAGCTTCCCATAGGCTTCCTGCAGCCGATAAGAAACGTAAACACACCGGGCCACCAAAAAAAAAACATGTCACCCTCCACACTGGAGCTAATGCAGGGGAGAGGTGGAGGGGTCTACTCTCACACAATGATCTGAGTGTTTAGAGGAGAGGGGATGGACTGTACAAAGTAAGGAAGTGTCCCTCACACACCACCCGCCGAGCATCCCCCAATATACGTTTTTTGTTTTTTTTTAAATCTTTTTGTGGGAGCACATGCGTGTGCACACAACACCTCAAAAGTGAGACCATGTGTACATATGCATATGTGTCTATGTTCTTGTCCCCACCCCCCGAACCTTAATCCATGCGGGCGGGGATGTAAAGGAGATGGCTGGAATCTGGTGGTCAGTGTTTATTTGCTCTATCTCTCTCTTCTTTCTGAGAGGAACAAGAGCCATGTTGGAGACGCCGCATGAGGGCTGAGGGTACATCCTTCTTCTTCCTCTTCACCTCCTCATCCCTCTATCCCACCATCACCCCCCATCTCCCAGCTCTCTCCTGCATCTCATAAGGATTCCATTGAGGAGAGGGAATGTCGTGTTGATGTTTAGTCATGCAGGCAAGCCAGATGCAAATGAACCAGAGACCGTCCCAGAGAGATCAAACTGGGACAACCGGTGAGATGTGTCTCGCTAAGGCAGATGCGCCGGTGCTGATGGACAGAAGATAAAACGATAAGTCAAATGTTCAACACTTTTAAATGTGAGTGATTGCAGTGAACACATGTGAACTCAGACATAATATGTCGCCTTAGCTGTCTTTATTGTTCAGGTATAGGATTAGTAGAAACTAGAGTAAAAGGGCATCAAGGATTACAAAATGTGTCAAGAGGTTGCTTGACATGGCTTTCACTTAAAATCATTTAAATACTGAGTTTGGTGGCCATAATTGTTGCCTCTGGCTGTTAAGTTCATCTCAGATTTTTGCAGCACTTTCATTTTAATGTATCAACTTCTCCAAAGGAAGATATAATATTCTGTTGATAACCTTATCTTACATCATTCTGGAATAAGACAATCATTGCCATTCATTTCCAAATAGTTCAAATAGAATACAACTTTTTTTTTTTGTTTATAACTTTATTTTCACGGAATTTTGAAACGTAATGGTATTTAATAACCCTGTGTGTGCGTGTGTGTGTGTGTGTGTGTGTGTGTGTGTGTGTGTGTGTGTGTTAATTTTAATTATAGCTTGTTTTGATGAAAAAAAAAATAACTAAGCAACTAATACTACCTCAGGCTAGTAGTGGATAATAATAAAAATAATTATAATAGTAAAAATAAAAGCCTATCAGTAACATGTATTTCCTGATGCAATAATAATAATAATAATAAAAATAATAATAATAATAAAAATAATAATAATAATAATTATTATTGTTATTATTATTATTGTTATTATTAAAGAGTGATTAATTTATTATTACGATTACACTATTTTATTGTATTGTTGCAAGAGGACAATGCATGTATAATAATAATAATACTAATTCTAATAACAACACTAATACTAATAATATTAATAATAAAACATTACAATATAAATGTTAACTTTGTCACCAGGTTACCCTATCCTACCTCGTTTCCAGAGCCTGACTGAAGCCTCTCCGGCCTGGTGGCTGTTCTCCGGTCCCGACCTGACCCGGCGGATCCGTCCGCCGCATTCCACTCGCACGCGCTATCATAAACATCCTAGTCCCAGACCTGCGAGGCCAGGAAGTGCGTGAGGACAGGAATTCCACTCTTTCAAATGACATCACGGCCGGTTACAATGAAAGCGTAAAGACACACGTGGGCCTATGTCTAATAAAAAGCGGTATAAGCATGTGCGAGAGGAAACAATATCACAGCAAAGGTTCTAATAGGACATGAGTCATCTTTCTCATCATCACCCAGTTCCTAGTCGTAGTTGCGCTATAGGAGGTTTTTCTTTTTTATGAAGTGATGTATCTTGTAATTGCTGCAACAGATATAGGCCTACATATAGATTGGTTGGTTGTACCCCCTAAATGCATTCTATTGTTTCACATAGGCTTTATACACGGGCACAACCTATATGTAAATGTAAAATATATTTTTCGGATGTTTCTGTGTCTGAGTGTGTGAGGCAGCGTGATGGATCTCATGATTGGATCGTTTATTTGAGGAGGATGTATATTCGTCTTATAGCCTAATCAATCAGTGCAGCGCACGCCGCTCTCTCTCTCTCTCTCTCTCTCTCTCTCTCTCTCTCTCTCTCGTCATGCAGCCAAGGAAATCCACGTCATAAACGATTAACAATGCATTTAGACCGGAAACACCGTGGTATACAAGGATGCTATAACTTAAATAAATCAAGTCAAACTCATTTAAATACAGTTCTCCCCACGTTTATGCCTGTATTTTAAAATAATCGCTCTTTTTCTAAGAGGCCCGCGTGTGGCAAAGAGCAACATTCTTTTAAATATAGTATATATGTATATTTATATATATGTAAATCTGAACACGTCAGAGGAAAACGTAACTTCCAATGCTAATTCGGTCGCGGTGTAAACTAATTAGAAACTGGCAGAAATGCCTTTAATAATAAATCAAAGATGAACTTTATGCGCAGAGCGACTTTCCGTCTTGTGAGGACGCGGTATGCGCCGGGCTGCTATAGAGCTCAAGGCATTGTAGCCATACGTTCCCTTTTTATTGTAATCTATTTTTGTTTTATTTATCAAATTATTTGTTTGTGTTTGTATTTATCTCCTACGAAGGTCCATGCCTATGAAAACATGCTATACTATCAAATGAACATTCCTGAGAGCCTCGCTGAAGCCCAGCAGCAGGTCAGGTTTCAGGGTCCTTGTTGTGTTTACGGATTATCAGCGCGCGGCGTTGTTGTGACGTGACGCGCGCGACTGCGGCAGCTCAGCCTCAGACCCGGGACGGTTATAGCGTTAGCCCTCAGGTGAGGAGGAGAAGGAGGAGGAGAAGGAGGAGGAGGAGGTAAACTAACCTTGAATTTAGCTAAACAAATTACTTCACCTGAAAGAGACAATGTCAACTGTCAAGTACCTGAAGTATGTTTGCAACAGAGTACACACAATGTTTACATTGGAGTTTTTTCTTGTTTTTGTTTTTTTTAGCAGGGTGCTCCGTGGTCTGTCAGGTGAAATAAATATAAAGCTAATTAGCTTAGTCAAGTTTGTGAGGACAGCTAGTTCTACCATGAAACTTTTTGTCACAGTGTCTGTGCTAACAGGAGTATTTTCCATTTTTTAAATAAATGACTGATAAATTATATTGGTTTTGAAATAACCTCGCTCTGAGGGTTACATTCCTCATGGCACAGGCTATCCGTTTTTAGGTAGATTGGTGGCTACGTCCGAGCGAAGTTAGCAGTTAGCCCGTAACAGTGGTTTAAAGGTGATCTACGCGGACCACCGTGGGGTCTTTGAAGGGGTCAGGGGTCCTCTGCAAAATGAGGAACAGCATAATTTCACTGTTTTATAATTAAAAGGAAATAATGTCTACAATAATGACAATTGTTCTATTGAGTTATGACTGGATTAGCTTTTAGGGAAGATTCATTTTTTAAAATATATATATTACAGCCTTTATATGTCAGAGATTTTAATACAATGGTCATGTTAATAGACCATATGACAAATTTAAACAAAATGTTAATTTCTAAGGTCTTCCCTCCAAAGTGCGTTGGATGATTCATATTTCTATTTCTGCAGAACCAGAGAATGCGAGCAGACCACAGAGTTTTTTCTGGCGCAGTAAAAGGAGACTAAACAAGTCCCGAGATCACGAGGTAGGCCTGAACCTAAACATATAGCGGGCAAGGACGAAAGAGGCTCTATTTTGAGGTCTCAGCTTTATTTTGACAAACTTACAAACCACTCAACCATATCTCTGTTGTGTTGTGTAATCTGATGTGTGTCCTTCCTGTAAATGTTTTTGTTTTTTTTTCTAAAATCAAAATAAATAAAACACTAAAAGAAAAGAAAAAAACGAATTACAACTGTCATCTTTCAGCATTGGCTATCCATTAATAATAATCTCATTTATTTCTGGAACAAAATCCATGTTTATCATGGTATCGATCCGAAAGTTTGTCGTGGTATCTTCTCGTGTTATCTGATAGCTCTATTAATTAAGCTATTGAATGATGTCATGTGTTAACTAAGCCAAATACTTAGAAAGCAGAGGCGTAATGGCGGTGTTGAGATTATCGGGAAATGCTCTCCGTCTTTAAACATGTGAAAAAGACATTGAAACAAGAAATAACATCGCGCTGCAACGCTTCAAACTGCGACTCTGTGGTAATTGCACGTTGAGAGATGGTTGGCTCTCAGCGCGTTTCAGCTGCTGCGGACAGGCTGCAGACTGGCTGCAGGGTGATGACACACATGCCAATGCTGTTCCACCTGCACAGACTCCCAGAGCACGGAAATACTCTTCCAGAGAAAGCAGAGGGGACCCTCATGGGTGGCCAGAGAAATGTATACCTCTCCGTGCACTTCCCTCTCTATGTGAGCTAATTATGCAGCGCTATCTGTCCAGATTTCCTTCGAACTGTGGACACGCAGCCGTTTGCAATGTGCGTGGGTTTGGGTTGAGGTGAGAGCCTCCAATTGGCGGAGTATAGTCAAATATATTCGGCTATAGTTGCACTAAAGGTGTTTGGAACGAATTTTGTTCCAGTAACTGTTTTTCTAGGCAATGAGTAAATGCAAAGATGAACTGTATTCAGCATTTAACACACACCCTAAATTATTCTGCCCCAAATCTTTAAATGTATATTACTTTGAAAGTAGAGTTTAATCCAAGATTTTTAGCAAGGCCTGCATTGTGCGTGAAACTATAACAAATCAATTTGATCAGTCATTTTTTTTTTCTCTTTCTTTCTTTCTTTCTTTCTTCTTTCTTTCTTTGATATAAAGCAAATTGTAGCCTTCACAAGTGCACTATAGTTTTGGAAAAAGATATTCAAACTCAGAAAGGTAAAATTTACAATATTTCTAAGTTAATAATACAAACTTTGAGATATGTGTTTATTTCCATAACTAGATAAACAAGCTGTTCTTGGGAGAATAAGGTGCCCAGAACACTGTTTGAAGCTATTTTGAAGGATCCTGCAAATGCAAACAAATCAAAACAGTACAAAGTGCGTTGTTCTTTGTGGACAGTTTGTATATTCAGTTCATTCATACATTAAATTTCATCAATGAAGGTTGTCCTTCTGATTTAAATGTTGTCGCCAAAACTACGTAATGCACCTTTAAATCAAAAACGTTTAATAGCCTTATATACAGTTTAAAGTGGGATATGTTCTTTATAACATTCCTGAAATCTATTTTAGATAGACTGGTTTTCCATAAATCGACGCTTCAGGTGTGTGTTGTACTTTTAAATGCAAATTGATGTTTAATGTCAGTAGTATTTTGACGGTGTGATGAAAACGAATTCCAACATGTTAAGAAAAGTTATTAGTCTTGTTTTGTTTTGTTTCTCATTCAGTGTAAACACGGGAGGCGGAACTCAAATACGCACTAATCACGACGACCTACGTCGCTCCATAGAGAGCATTGGAGCAAAAGCAGCCTGTCAGTGCCTGAAAAAAAGAGGAAAGGGCTGGGCTTACTGACTCAAACCACAACTTGGGTTGCTCCTCCATCAGAAACCAGTTTAGAAAAATCCGAGTAGAAGAGAGAGGAAGGTCTGGTGCATGTCACCTCCTGAGCAGCAAAACAAGATTTCTCTGTGCGCAGTTTGGCACACAGCTTTCAAGTCGCGGTGCATCCTGAACTTCTGCACCACATCATTTTGCTCGACTTTTCAAGCGCCATTAAAAGATTTTTGCTTTTCGGCGTTTCGGACTGGACTTGTTTTGTTTTGGTGTGCGCAATGATGGCCACTTACCAAAGCCCGGAGGATGACGCAATGGCCTTAATGATCCACGACACCAACACGACCAAGGAGAAAGAGCGACCCAAAGAGGAGCCGGTCCAGGAGAAAGTCCCGGAGAAGCCGGATCCGACCCAGAAACCGCCGTACTCCTATGTCGCTCTCATTGCCATGGCCATTCGGGAGAGCTCGGAGAAGCGCCTCACTCTGTCCGGTATTTACCAGTATATCATCAGCAAGTTCCCCTTCTATGAGAAGAATAAAAAAGGCTGGCAGAACAGCATCAGACACAACCTGAGTCTCAACGAGTGCTTCATCAAAGTTCCGCGGGAGGGCGGCGGGGAGAGAAAAGGGAATTACTGGACACTGGACCCAGCCTGCGAGGACATGTTTGAGAAGGGGAACTACAGGAGACGCCGCAGGATGAAGCGGCCGTTCAGACCGCCACCGACGCACTTCCAGCCGGGGAAGTCCATGTTCGGAGGAGACGGCTATGGTTACCTGTCCCCACCCAAGTACCTGCAGTCTAGCTTCATGAACAACTCTTGGTCGTTAGGCCAGCCGCCCACTCCGATGTCCTACACATCCTGTCAGATGGCCAGCGGCAACGTGAGTCCAGTGAACGTGAAGGGACTGTCAGCCCCCTCATCTTATAACCCCTACTCCCGGGTGCAGAGCATGGCGCTGCCCAGCATGGTAAACTCTTACAACGGCATGAGCCACCACCACCACCCCGCGCATCCCCACCATGCCCAGCAGCTGAGCCCGGCCACCGCGGCACCACCTCCGGTCTCCTCCAGTAACGGAGCGGGCCTTCAGTTCGCCTGCTCTCGCCAGCCTGCGGAGCTCTCGATGATGCACTGCTCTTATTGGGAACACGAGACCAAACACTCGGCGTTACACACGAGGATTGATATTTAAAAGTTTACCAAGCGGTCTGCGTAAAATGAGGACTCCAACATTGCGAGATGATTCCTGTGATTTCAAAACAGAACCAAGAGTATTTTTAAAGAGACCATTCTGACGAGCTGTTTGGGTCCAGCTGACACCCATACGCGCGAGTTGATGTGGAGAAAGTTTTTACAAAATGGAATCGGAAGCTAAAGAAGTCATCAGGACACATCAGGTAGCACAACCTCTGGGAGCCATTTCGTGCGCCTGTATTACACTTGGACTGATGGCCGTAACTTGGTATTGTAGTCAGAATTGTGCCTATGAAAACCTTTTAATTTTCACGGGGTTAGACGTTGCTGACAGTGCCTCAGCTGTGTTTTACTGGCATGCGTATTGATTTCGCTCATCTTTACGCACGTCTCATCCTTACTATTGCCAAATGAAACGTGGACATAGGATGCCCTAATTAATTCAGAGCTTTAATATGTAATTGAATCAGATGAATCAGAAGTCAGTTTGGCCTCCACAGCAACTCGCACTGAGCAAGGCCTGCATGGTGAAACGTAACCTCGTATCATGGGTGTGAACATTGTTCGGTTAAAAGTGTGTGTAGAGATCCATCAGACTGCCAAAAATATATATAATTCAGGGTTTTTCATATTTCTTGTATGTATGATATAATTTCCAATATGACGCCAGCCAGTGCCAAGTTTTGTTTATCTTTCTGATTATTATTTTTTTTTATAAACGTGATTTAGTTATATTGTCTCATTCATGTTGGGGCCATGTTTCATTTTAATTAGCACTTTTCCCTCTTTTCTAGGTTTGTGAATTTCTTAATAAACTTGTATTTCTTAAAGTAATACAGTGGTCATGAAGTAATCTGTTTTATACTCTAGGCTCTGATAACCACTGCTGGCATTAAACAAAACAGCAATCAACAATTAACCGCTCTGTGAATTTAACACAGCATGAAAGTAATGCATTGTTAACATATACACGTTTTTACAGGTCGTTTAGAAATGCCGAGGACATAATAATCATAGGTGAACCATCGAGCAGGGTTATGGAGTTTTGGCTTTGCACTTATTCTGCTCTTACCGTGTAAATGTTTAGGTCCAATATTAGATATTATTTATCGTAATTTATGCCCAACCTGCAAGAGCAAACGTGTCACACTGCATGGATGAAAATCAAAAACTTTCTAAACCCTAAATAAGAATAATAATAATAAGGCACAGTGTCAGTGATAATTTGTCTCCCAAGGCGACTGATGTTTGTTGGTTATTCAATGTGCTGGGTGTAAACGTCTTTAGACTACTCACCTGTTAGGCTAAATATGTGTTCTCCAACGTGATATTTAATACAAATTTGATTTGATACAATTCACAAATAAAACCCCTATCAGTGGAAGAATGGCGATGCATGAAGGCTAGGACCGTGTTTTCCTATGTATGTTTTGAGTAGATTGAATTCCAAGCACGGCAAAAGGACCAAATAACCTTAAGTTTTCATACCTCAATCCGATATGTTGTTTCCGCTGGACGTGTGGACATCAATCTTTTTTTCTAACAGTACTTTTATAATCTATTTATATTCTAAACTACAGCAAATCAACGCCAGCTAAAACAATACTAATAATAACAATAATAATGATCGATAATAACAATAATAATAATAATAATAATAATAATAATAATAATAATAATAATAAACGATGATGAATTTGCCACGTGTGTGTTTCCCTCTTTTACTGTGAACATTAGTTCTGAGTTCTTTTGATGCAGTTAACTTGTTGGCTAAATAATACAGATTCATGTAGGAAATAAGTTCAACAAAGACAGGAAGTGTAATAAAAAAAAGTCGGCAATACTAAATCTTCTCACAGGAGGTCATATTAACCCCTCTGAGGCTCTGACGTCACACAGTAAGCGCAATTCACTCGCCTTGTTCTCTGTCCTATCAAAGAGTCATTTGTTTAAAATGTTGCCGAGTCCTCTCTGGAGGACTGTATGAAGCTGACACAGGCAGCTCCTCCTTCTTGGTTGTGTTTTAGTGTGAGACTGTTGAATTACGTAGACACGTTCCTGTCAGCCCCAGAGGACCATCCCGTCGCTCTGAGGGCCAGCTAGCCCCTTGATAAAAGTGATATTCGATGAGTGAAACGCCTCAATACACCGACTGATCTCAGCCCCGTCCCTCCTGTAATCACGATCATAATATCACTGCGCATCGATTTATTAGTGCCATCTGGTTCTGACTTTTACATTGAAGGGGTGTTTCAGTACAGTAAGTGCACTGTTTTGACAGCACATCACAGCAATCACACACACTGAAATATTAGTTTAAAAGCTGACCGGTCAAAGAACATGACGTTTTAACATCTAATAGCTCATTTTTAAATTAGATTGTGGGATCATCCTTCGCAGATCAGACGTACGTGGTGCCAGAGTTCACGCTGAAGCCCAGCACAGTCCGGGGTCTCCCGTTCCCCTTCATCCACCCTCTGAGCTCCACAGCGACTGTCAAACATAGGCTCACCATTCAAGAGCTCTCTCTCCAAAAAAAAATTGGTTGAAGAAAACACATACACACCCATGTAGATCATCAACCCAACCAATTAACAAACGACGGCATAACTGATCCATTTACTTTTGTAACAGCTACTGCAGCTAATAATGACTACAGGTGAATTAATTAACGTGTGGTGGCACTCCAATTATTGAATGGATTGAAATAATTTCTCGATTTGTTAGTTGCCTATAAACCTGCAGAAAAAAATATTTTATGTTCACTGTCTTTTTTAACGCCTCCTCTGAAATGTATTGCTGACGGAAATACAAATGCAATGCGCACCAAAACACTGACAGAAACCATATAGGAACAGAAAAAAACAAATGGAATAATAGGTATGGAAATGTATTGTCAGAAAACATGTGGACAAAACAGTCCCACAATTATCAATACTGCAAATGAACACTTGATCTGTGATTTTTTTCAACCAATGTGTTTTTTATGCTTTTTATATTTTGTGCGTAATTTGACTTAGGCCTAGAATATTGTTGAAAATAGTAATAATAATGTAGGCCCAGCGTAACACAAAAAGCCCCAAGAGTTGCTTCAGCTAAAAAAAAAAAGAAAGAAAGAAAGAAAGAAATTATATAAATGGCTCTGTCAATTTTATTTTATTTTGTTATTAGTATTTTGTGTTATTAATATTTATCATCTACATTATTATTCATGAATTTAAATGAACTTCCTTGGGTTATTCATTGTTGCTATAGACCATACAATACACTGTATTTCTTTGTGTATCTTTATATCAGATATCTAACACACGCATGTTTGCTTTGCAGACATTCACTTTAAAAGGGAAGTAAGAGAAACATTACAAGAACTCAACGAGACGACCTTTTTCAGTCCATTCCTTGAATTTTATGCAAACCAAAAATGACACTAAAATGTGAATATTATATTATGGGCTAAATAGTTGACCATATCGGCTCCTGCCGACCAGGCTTGCTCCTCTCTGCCAGCCGCCGGGATCACTGAACACAACTAAGATCTCACCGTCGCTTGCTCAATGAGCAGCTAACCCATGTCATGGGAATGCCGGTGGCTTTGGGACTATTCAACAGTCGCGGTCCCGGTCGGAGACACACTGACACTTGTCCGTCCTCCTGTGTGCAGCGGGAGCGTCGAGGCGAGCCTGAAATGTAGCTGTGTACATTCTCTGCTTCCTCACATTAATGTTTTGTAAACAATAAGGAGATATGGGCGCGTTTGAAAGCCAAGTGTATTCTAAACACTCTCCCAAAAATAATAAATACGAGTGTTTTACAAGAAATGATGTTTCGGCGAGTGTAACTAACCTTTACATAAACTATAGGCTGCAGCAGAAAGGTTCTCCTTGATTTAAAGTTAGGCATGTTAACACATGATACATCAATGTAACGCTGTTGTATTTACGGACACAGAAAAAACACTTTAATCTCGTTTTTAGCCCCGTGTGTGTGGAGAAAAGTGTTGACCAGCCCCCATAACATGTTACAGTTCTACTTCTGCAACACATGCATGTTAGTAAAATACACGCACATTAAACACGCATGCTCCTTTTTTTTCCCGACAAAATTTGAGCCATACATTTCCTCTGTCAAAGTAATAAGCTGAATGTGCGTGTGTGCGTGCGTGCGTGCGTGCGTGCGTGTGTGTGTACACGGGCGCGGCAGGTGTGCATTTGCGCAGAAAGGTTGACAGTTCAGCCGGTCGGCCGGGAACAATGGGCCTGCATACAGGATGTCTCAGGGGCTGAGAGAGATAAGGCCGGCCGAGGTTCAGAGCTCCAACACAGGCCTGCTTCAACACACAGGCGAGTCTTCTTTTACTGATCATACAGCCAGCAGATCCACGGCCTGTTCCGTGTATTAAATACATTCTAGCATGGTTGTTTAAAATAGTTACTCCTGACTAATTAACTGATTAGTAGCCTTTAATCAAATCAGTTCTATTGAATAAAGGATTTCAGTTCGTACCCGTTGAAGGATTAACAGTTACAGCCTACATACATGATTCAGATGGCGCGAACATTCCTACCTAATATTAAATGTAGCATTCGGGGGTCGTGCAACAAAGACAACAAGACAACTTTATCACACTTCATGCAATAATGTGCACACACTTGTCGGCAGGGGTTGGCGGCCTTGTGTAGGTGCGGTGGTGAATACACGTCAGTTAACTAGAGGTTTCTTTTCACCCGCAGGAGGTGAAAAGGTTTCGCGCAATGTGCGGTTTTGCTTTCATGCGTGTTTTTCCGCCGAGCGCGCTCTGAATAACCGTGATTGTATCCTTTGTTGTGCTCTCAGAGATGACAGATTATAATCAACAAGACGAATGAGGTCAACTCATTGTAGAAGTACGCATTTGACCCTCGCTGCTTATTCTTCTTCTTCTCTCTCTCTCTCTCTCTCTCTCTCTCTCACACACACACACACACACACACACACACACACACCCAGGGTAGCGTACCTGGACTCGTTCTGGGTATGACAGCTTGCATGCTCGACGGGGCACCGGCGATGCGACCCGGCCGGTCAAGTCACACGCAGGTTGCGAGCTTCCCAATGCCTGCACACAATTGAATTCCTGGCATTCTCGCTAATGTTTGAGATTGAGGAGCAACAGTTTCCACATCGTAGCGGCGCACATCACCCCAAACCCATTGAAAAGCAGAGTGGGGGTCACCAATGTTTGGTATACATCTGCTCCAAACAGGAAAATATGCAAAGATTTGATTCGCAGAAAATCCGGCAATTGTTCCAATCAGCGCGAATTTTTTTTGTTTTTTTTTTCTTTCTCTCTTGCTGGAGCAGAAATACTAGAAGTTTCATTCTGTCCGCTGCTGTGCTATTTCCACGGCGTTACTCAATATAGAGCTGTTTATTTTCGGAACGCGTCCTCTGGTGAATCTCCAATGTAATCAACTTGTCACGGTGATCTACGTGATGTTTTCACTGACTCCTGATTCATATCTTAATGACAACCCCGCGGAACAATGGATCACATGTAATAATTCTTTAATAAGCCAAAACAATTACAATAGAGTGTGTTGAATATAACGCCACAGTTTATAAATAGGAACCGCGCGTTTGTTCAACAGGTCCATCCAACGTCTGGAATACCGTGTCTATAAATACATAACAGTGTCATCTATTCAAGGAAAAGATGGACTGTCGTCTATTCACAGAGAAAACCATCACGCACTGACCCGTGTTTACCCTCCGGCCATCACCGGGACACTCGAATGTCACATACGCACCATCGCTGTCCAAATGAGGGGGGTGACGACTGTAACCCTCACAGGGTAGCTGGTGGGTGATGGTAAATATTGTTTTTTATGAAGCCACATAAATGATAGAATGATTTTCTAAAATAATAATAATAATAATAATAATAATAATAATAATAATAATAATAATAATTTAACTTAATTTATTTTCTTGCACTAACTGCTGTCTCCTTTACGATAAATTCTCCTGATCAGGAAACCAAACTTAATGCAGACAATCACTTTACCAACAAACAGGTTTTTATACTGAGATATAACCCAATAACTGGTTCTGCGCCATCAGGACCTGTTTGACCCAACGAACGCAGCAGCCAGTATTTACCAGCACTGAGCTGCTGTTAATTTCTGCCATGGATGTGGCGGAACTGGCCAGCTTATACTGTAAAGGGAAATGCGATAAAATGTTTCCGTTCTCTTGATTATGAGCTGCAAATTGCTTTGTCGGGATTTAAATGGCAGGTCTTTTCCCATCGTGCACTGATGGAGTCTATTTTTAAACCCCTTTCCTTTCGCCCCCTAAAAACTTCCGCAGGGTTGGCAACAAGAAGCTATTAGGATAACTCTTCTCCTGTTAACATGCCAATTAATCAAAGATGAAACCAAATTCCCACAGGGATCATTAAGGGCCTGCACCTGTTCCACTGTATAATAAAGCAGCACAACTTCTTGGTCAGACTTTGGCTGACCTCTGAGGATGGTGTGAGACATATAATCACTGCAGGCCTGTTGCACATCAGCCCACTATCAGTAATAGAAATATAACCTCATTCGGATATGAATGCCAAACACTGAGCTCTATTTCAAAACCAAAACAATTCCAAAACGCGTTCTTACTGACACTATCTGGATTTTCTTCAATTTCTAAACAGTGCAGCCATATTAGGATACAAATTGCATGAGAGGTAACATACACACATTCTTCAATTATATTAAGTGGCGGCCCAGTAAATTATCGGCTGTTATTGAAATCCCTCTGCATCAAATGTTTATTCAACTGTCATATTATTATTCTATTGTCATATAAATGATATGGTTTGTGAAGCAAGTCTCTCTCTATTGGCTATAAGGTATACATGCAAAACAGGAAGCCGGCCTCAGGCATGACCTTTGCCCCGCCTCTCGGTACATGCCAAACCCAGTCCCAGGTCAGATCCCAATTTCAGCCACATTTCTTTCAAGCAATTACATACCTCTTGGCAAGGCCTCACAATTAAACAAATGATGATATTTTGATATCCATAATTATACGCATTCGCATAAGGTACCCTTTCAAGTTAAATATGCTTTTTATTACACGCTTATCATCAGTGATGAGATTATGCACAGTGTGGGTTTGGACTGAGTTAGGGTACATTTAATCAAATAAGAGGAACAGTAATGGAAGCATGCTGGACCCAGGACGACACTGCATAGGCTGCTCCCTTTGAGCCCGGCTTATGTTTAGCAAAATTTCAGACAATGAGAGCGTTATGAGGGGAACTCTGAGGAAGAGCCTTTAACCCCTGCCCACCAACAGGTCAAGCACATGGCATATGACACAATTTTTCTCCATCACTGATGAGGTGCACCACACATACTTGTGGCCTGAGGAGGTTGTTTAAATGTACATATTTCTGACACAACTAGTTATAGTTGAGGGTATGGTTCTGATCATAGTGTGAACTGGTGACCCTGAAGAACTTCTCAAGGCCAGCTGTATACATGGCACTGCAGCCAGGCAAGAATCCACGTGCAGTTATGACACTGAATACCATCATCATTGAAAGCAGTCACAGCGAGAGAATAATTTCTTACAGAAGTCACCCAAATGTGCTTACGCTGAAAGAGTAATCGTTGGTTCCCCCTTGAAACGGACTCCCGCAGTATAAAGTGCTATGTGTGGGTCGTTGCTGCCCCCTTGTGGCATAAGACGGGTCATCATTTTGCAATGTGACCCTCCTCTCCCTTTTGCCTGAATAACATTCTTACTACCAGGAACAAAATCAAAAATTACAAAACATAACAAGTTGAACTCAAATTAGTAAACATTTTATGTGACGAGCAATTAGAATTTGTCATTCCTCAAAGAAACCAAACGAAACGTGTTTCCTTAATTAAAATAAATTAACCTTAAATATGCCAGCAAAAGAGACAGATTACCAACAATTACCAAAACCACTCATTTGTATCAACATCAGGAAGAATAGTGCCACATAGCACCTTTTTATTATGGAGGAAGTGAGTGGCTTTAAAACAACTGCATTCCCAAAAACAATACAATCACAAACTATAGCTCATAAGATGTTACCTCTAGTTTGTGATAATAACCCATAAAGGTGCCAAAATCCCAATGGCTGAGGCTACTTACTTAGTGAGACTAAACTAGTGTTGACAGAGGTAAGGGTCCTATAGGCCTTTATAAACAGATGACATTTTGAAAAACACAGATACAAATGATAAATTGAATTTCAATTAGCTGCCTTAGTTTCAGGGTCCAGTTTTTTGTGAATGCTGTCTCACTACCACTCTTGCGGTTTACTGGGACACTTACATTAAACAATGTCAGTCTTAATGTTGTCATTAACACCTGTCCTACATGACAAGTCAAAATGTATGCTATGAAAAAGGCCAAATGTTAAGTGATTTGTATATTTCGAAAGAAAAATTAGTTTTACGTGGGAGTATATATAAAATGTGATTTATTTTAGTCAGAAAAATAAATTAATAAACAATTGCTTATTTCCCCGTCATAATGTTATTCCTGGGATGTGCATTCTCTTGCTGCTGTGTTTGTGTATGGCTTGAGAAAATTCTCTCCTGTCGTTGTCTAAATAATAGAACCAGCTGGGTCGTATAAAAACACATTGTCACACAATGCTGAAAATAATGTTTCTTATATATTACTTAATGGACCTTTAATAGTTTCTGGTGGGGGTGGTTGACTCAGGAGTTAATCCTGGATACTTCCCTGATGGGGTTATAAGAACAATTTACAATTACAATCTTGTCAAATGAATTAAGCAAGTCCTCAAAGTGGACCAAGACACTCAGCGCCCAACTCCTCTGCTGTGTTTTAAGCTCAGCTATGACCAACTATGAGACGAAACTGGATTTAACTTTTTTTTTAATGGACCATCATGTATAAAAGGTTAATAAGCACTTCAAACTACAAACATTTTCCATGACAACAAATGTATCATTTCTGCATAGACTGACTGCATTTTATTTTGAGTTGAACAGTTTCTCATTTGGTCACCAGAGGGCAGCACAGCTCATCATTTTTTTCATGCCAAACGACTGTACACCCCTTTACAGGCTAGAACTTGTTCACAGAGATAAGAAATTGGGTCATTACCATATGGCTTAATTTGGTGGTTAATGTCTGTATAACAGATTAATAAGGGCTAAAGAAACGCGTGTTGTCGCCTCATATATGTCTATAAGTCTTGTGCCGCTTGGATGCTGCGCTTGCCGGATGAATTCACTCCGGGTTTTCTTGAAGATGAGGCTGAACAATCTTGTGTTTCCGGGTGAAATCACTGCTCAGAAGTTTTGTGCCGGTGGTATGTGGTTGCTGGAAGGAAGCCGGCTGCCCTCCATGCCTCAGCCGGAGAACTGCACCAATCAGCTTCAGACAGACAGATGAGCTCCAGAAGAAAGGAGATGGGACTTTCACAATAAAAGCCTCATAGGATCACTTTGGAAAAGCAGGCATCGCCTCAGTCAACTAATAAATCCCACACAAAAAGTACTAAGCATGCAGCCCCGTGTGCTGTTTGTTGTTTTCTAAAATATAGTACAGTTATTTTTTTCATTTGAACAAACTGAGGAATAGAGTGACAATCTGTACTGTAGTTATGACGTGGAGACAAAATGATTCACAGCTGTAAACCCTAAATTCTGGTTGGCACAGTAGTTGCTCTGAGAGGTCATAGGATTCATTAGGATGTAACAGTTCCCATGGCCTCTGTGGTTGTCTGTTCAGACCAGGTTACAGACACATGGTCCTGAAGATAATTAATGGTAGCACCCAATCTTGCACACCTGCTTTTCCTAACACAAAATATGTATCTGCATAGTGAAATAGTCAGTAAAACAAATCTTTGTATGGCAAGATTTCTGATTGTGTTATTTACCCGAGCAATGGAATACAACACAATCTCTACCTACTAGAAATACTAGTAGGTAGAGTAGGTAGTTATACTAAGATAAGAACTATTTTTTGAAATAGCAGATGTGTAAATGCCAAAAAACTGTTGTATAGTGTTGTTTGTAGAATGCTTTTCTCCCTGGATGGCTATTTTAGATAAAACAGTGTTCTGTTGAGTGTATAGCCTGCTCTTCAGTTAAGTTATTCACGTGTAGTGTATTTCTGAGATCGTATCATGTATCTTATCAGCTGTGTCTTATCTTTTCTTTGTTCTTTTCATGTCTCTGAAAGTCATCAAAGCACGCAGTTCAAATATTATCTACACACAGAGTGTGAATGACACAAAATATGTCAAATATGTAATCTGATGATATCATCATTCCAAATCTTCATGCTCTATTTCCTATATTGTTTATACAAGGAAAACATAAGGCAATTCAAGATTAGGGCGGATTTAGTCTTTAATCGACACGTCTCGCCCGTGTTGCTGGCGGTCATCGCAGAGGGTTTTTTATTTTGAACATGTTGAGCGGAGGTCCTGCTTCTCTGTTCCTCTCTCAGACTTGACAGCGTTGGCGGAGGGAGCGGAGGGAGAGCAGGCGGAGGGAAAAGCAGCGGCAGTGGTTCACCTTCTGAAACAAACAGGAAGCAGGACCGAGCTCCTGTCCACCTGCGAGATCCGTGTCCTGCGTAGGGAGCCAGCCGGGCGGCGCGGTCGCGTGTCACACACTTTTTTTTTTTCCTTCCCCCATATGAAACTACTCTGTCGTGAAGGCATCACGGCAGCATTAAGTTTCAGCTGTCTGTTGGTCCGATACATTCTTCAGCGACCTCGCACCACACAGTGACTAAAGGTGAGTCCTCACTTGTTCTTTCTTGTTATGTGATTGATAATCAGCTCCGCAGCCCACCGTCCACTTGCCGGGCGAGGACGTCACGCCAAACTCCGTTCATCAGTCTGACAATTGAACGCCGACGTGCTTAATAATAACCCTGCCCCGGAGATAAAACCTCGAGAACTTCTTCAAATGTATACCAGCCACATTTGTATGCGACGTTTCACCGGCAGACCGTTTATATTTAGATAAAATGAATGTGAATGTATTTTCCGGTATTGCCTTAAAGCAACGTTCACTAAAATAGATTGTGACGGGCGGTGTTTAACTTGTCAATGTCACATATCAAGTGTTGTTCCCGGCTAGAAGTATACTTATGCCGAATATACCAAGAGACCCCGAGGACTGGTTAAGGATTTAACACTGAAGAGCTCTGCCATGAGCAGCTTACCAAGACGACAACAAAGTACATACATCTGTGTGTGAGTTTGTTCTGTTCTCCCTCCATACGAGAACAGAGTGAAGCATTCCGGAGTGATTACCCCTCAAGGGAGGTGGATCTGATAAGTGCTCTTATTGTAGCTGTGTCGGTTTTGGCCAAAGGAGTTTGTGTTAAATTCTCTTATTCTGACAGACGCAGGTCTAGATACTGTAGTTAGCTTCGTCACAGGTGCTAATCTCTCATATTGGACTTTAGTGTTGAAGTTGATGTGACTTCATGTGATGAGTCCTCCTCAGGGGTCATGTGAAAGAATCTTATCTGCATTTAGGTAGTCAGCATTGTCTTTGTTTGTGTGTGTGTGTGTGTGTGTGTGTGTGTGATTATTTAATCTGATCTGTAGTGGGATCATCAATTTCAACTATTACTTTTCTCTTTCTGAAAGATCTTGATCTTCGTCAGTGATCCCTGGGCCCCGGTCCCCATTTAGTAAATCAATAAAACCATAAGCGGTCTTCGAAATAGTATACCACACTGCACTGCGTCAGTGATGACAGCTGTGTCTGTTTTGCTGAAAGAGGATGTGAAACATTTTAGGCTAATTCATTTAGTCAGCTTTTCTGCCCTATCCATAAAAACTTGGTTTTTATAGTCAGAAACGGAGGTCAGCAGGGGCTGAATATCTTTGGTAGAGTTGAGCTGCTTGGTTAAGTTATACAATCCTTCCGATGCTTTATAACTGTGCTGATTCGTGAAGACCTTCAACAGTCGTGGAGTAGTTTTACTGAGTTTAAAATTTAAAATGCTAAAGAAACGGCAATAATGCACGGCAGGATTCTGTTTTGAAGTATTCGACCAATAGTTGGCTAACTTGATGGTTGCTACTTCACAAGAATTGTCATCATTTTGAGTTCTTGTTTCGGCACGTCTTGAATCACAGCCCTCCTCTTTCTCAGTAAAAGAAGAAGACCGATGCCAACCGTTTTCTACGTTTCCCACCCGTCACACATGTAGAGACCGTGACTGCTTTTGTGTGTGCTTACGTCTTTGTGTTTGTCCTTACATATCCTCAGGCTCAGTATTCCTGAAAGCCCCTGTGCTCTTCATTCATGATGAGGCAGAATTGTTTTGTGAACCAGTTTCATTTAACCTCAGACTGCATCAGTAGGTCTGTTGGGCAATTCAAGGAAAAAGTAACAAAAGCAGCTGAGCTGACGTGTGCATGCCCTCGTGTACTTAGAGCATTTAGCTTCAGGATTTTTTCTGTTGTATGATGTGATAGATTTTTCATCCGGTAGATATTTTACTCTACTATTTCTGCAAAAGCTACCGTCCATTTCATATTTTTGTCTGTATTAGAACATTGCTTGAAGTGGTGCAAATCAATGAGCTGCACTGCTTTATGGCAATATTGGATGTTATATTACAGGACTTAGTTTTCTATTTTAACCAAAAAACTAAAAAACACTGTCTGGTTTTTGGGTTGTTTAATTTCCAAAAAATTTACTTCATCACAATATAATGATATTCATGTACATTAAACAGCAGCATGCCAGTGGACTTTATCCATGTTCACCACCCTGACCCAGCCCGAGATCTGAAACATGCTCTACAGGGGCACTGGCCCAGCAATTGTAACTGGTATTTTATGTAATATGAGACTCAGTCTGACATTTCCTGTTCACTTGTTCATAGACGTAAAACACACACACAAACACACATATCTGTGAGGATATTCTGACTGTTGTTTAGTTATACTTGATAGAGCTATCATCTTTCTGACAGTGATGCAGCCATTTAAAGGCTTTTTTCCAAGCATTCACACACATTCCCACCTGTGCCATCCCACACAGATGATTACTCAAACTTGGACTGATGCTTGCAGAAAGAGAATCTCACAACTTGTTACAAAAGATTTACAAAAAATTACCCAAGACAATTAGCCAATACTTGCTGTTAGTTTAGGTTTGTATTGGCACAGGCAGCGCTGCCACTTTCCATTTGATGCGTATGAGTTTGTTATTTTGATCAGGCAAATGTCCTGGCTGCTCTTTGTTGGGCGGGGTCTGCTGTCAGGCCCCCTCCGAGGTAAAGTTGTCTGATAAGACTTTCTAACTGACGTCATTACACAGACGTCAGCCAACAATGCAGCTATTTACTCCAAGCCAGATTTAGTCCCAAAGCAGGCCTCTCCGAGAAGCTGGGCACAAATGAAAGCAGAATTCTAAATAAGTGTGTCAGAAAAAGAAAAAAAAAAGTTTTGTAACTGTGGTGACGTCTATTTCCTTCATCGCTGGCCTTTCAGAGTTGAACACTAAAGTGAGGTCATTCTAGTGAAAAGTTTCTTATTTGTGTTGGGGTTTAGGATTGAGCTACCTGAATGTAATGTGGGGGGCTGAACTAAGAGCAGAAAGAGAAAGGTGGACTGTAACTGGAGGAAAAAAGACATGTTTTTGCACTCAGTGACCAACAGCACATTGAAATTAGGATGTAAAGCCTTAAACCTGTAGTTAATACAGCCAGACTTACTTTATATGCAGCAGTGTGCTCGTTGTCAGTGATCAGAACAGTGATACATCGGCGGCACACTGTTCCACTGTGCTCAAAGACTCCTCATCTGTGACCATAAAACTCATCAGCACAACAGGCATCTCTCTGCAAGGTGAAACTGAACACACTGCACAGTCTGCAAGTTCTTGGACAGTGATCTGTTTTTCATTGTTTTGGCTATTGTCCACCATGTTGGATTTCAAATGATACAAGGCCAATGAGGTGAAAATGCTGACTTTCGACTCTAAGGGTGTTCACATTCATACCGGGTGAACAGTGTGGGAAAGTTTAAAGTCAACTCTTCAGTGTGTTTGTTATTGTTGTAATTTCAACTCCAAGGTGCTTGAGTCCACTGTCTTAATACTAAATGGCCGCACTGTATATACAACCTTTGTATATTACAATAGTACTGGTAAGATAGAATAGCCAGGGCTTAAATCCAAGTAAAAGATAAGAGATTGGGGGGAAAAAAGGTGGATTTCAAATGCTTAATACGATGAATGATTATTAGTAGTGTGTTTGTGTACCGTGTCAGATAGGTGCTGCGTGTATTGACCTAATGGTCCTTGACCAGCAGATTTTCTTTCCTGACGGCATGTTCCCTGCCATTGAGTTTCTGTCTCACTGATTGCCTGCTGTATTTGAATAGAGCTAAATGTTGCTGGAGCTCTGAAAGGCAGCATTATTTAACTGCATAGAGAGTGAGCTGTGGAGTAGCATTAGAGAAAAGGTTGTTTTTTTGTTTCCAATGTATTTATTATAACAACACTTTCAGATGAAACGCCTACAGACCCACTTTTGCAACCTGATTGCATGTTCTATTGTGTGTGTGTGTGTGTGTGTGTGTGTGTGTGTGTGTGTGTGTTGCAATTCTTGTCACTTATTATAAGTGAAATTTTCTTTTTCTCCCTCTCCGCCCCTGCATCTATCTCCCTCTCACTCTCTCACACTCATTCACACTTCCTGCTGCTACACTTTTAAAGTAATTAACCCTCATTACAGTGAAAGGCTTGCGTAACATCCTCTGAGTGCATGGTATGAAAGGGAGTCGGGAAACGTGTTGTGTATGTGTGTGTGTTTTATTTTGTGTGAATGTGTACAAGCTGGCTTTCACACTTTCACAACTGTCTTTTTTTTAAGCCTCACAATCTCTCTGTGCCACCAGCACTGAAAAAGGAAAGGCAGCCACTCTAACTGCACCCTATAGCTTATTATAACACTATACATAGAAATGGGAAAACGCCATAGCAAGAAATGTGAGTGACTGTTGGATGAGAACGGCCTGCTGGAATTCTTCACTTTACTGCACAGCAGGCCGAGACCTGCCAAGGAATGCAGGGAAGACAGCAGGAGAGAGATAGAGGGAGACGTAATGAGCAGAGAGAGAAATGCCAGAGAAGGTAGGGTGAAATATACAAGAGATAAATCTTAAATGAGATGTGTGAAGTGAACACAGTAACAAATAAGGTAGGCTAATAGCTACCTTTTCTCAGTGATTAATTTGCCGAGAGAGTGGCACTGCAATTAACATGACATTGATTACAAATGTACCACTAAAATCAAACCCAAAAGACAAACCATAAACAGGATTGTTGAGAAAACAATAGCGTACATTTGGTGTCTTCTTGCATTAAAGGTCGCTAAGCTGTCAATTCCCAGTTTTTGCTAGTTCTTGTCCCCCAACTCGTCCATTCTTTCGACCAAGATATCACAGAAGCGTGTTATACAAGGTGCAATGTCCAGTAAAAACAATTGACACTCATCCAGGAAGGATAAGAAACAAGTCATTTGATTACATGTAGTCTAGTTAATTATACACAAAGAACCACTCACAGTGACAGTGAAATGATGCATGCATTCTCCTCAACTTCCTGTATGAAACAAATCGGATGATAATGGGATAGTCTAGATGACATTTGATGTGGGATCAGCATTCCAACAAATTCCTTGCTCACACAAATAACATGGAGATAAGGTTATCATCCCTCTACTCTCTTTGCATTACATATCTGAGAGGGATGATACACAGAATTCACGGGCTGTATATTCTTGTAGTCTATTTTCCCTGCACAATCTAATGATGGAACATTCATATTGTATTGTAGTTCTTCTCATATTTCATGTTCATATGTATAGCTGTGATGCTGATTCTGATACTGGTTTTGTCATATGAGACTTAATATTGTCTGGGATTTTGGTAATGAAGCTAAATGTTGTCTGTCTGGTCCTATTGATTATTTATATAGAAGGGAAAAGGTGTGATGCAGTTAAATCAGATGTAGACAATGTCAGAATGTGAGACATGTGATAATGTCATTATGATGTGTCATTTTGAATGAGAATTGTTGCAAAACCATTTTGGAACTGGTGTGACCTACTTCAGGTGACAAATTATGACACTAAATTGTTGCTGTCTGATGAGCAATAGACTTTGCGGTAACACAAAGAGGCACCTGTGGTACGACACCTGTTGTTGCAGTGGCTATTAGTATCTTCACAGATAAAGCAGCTGG
Organism: Diplodus sargus; assembly: GCA_903131615.1. Classification (NCBI taxonomy): domain Eukaryota; kingdom Metazoa; phylum Chordata; class Actinopteri; order Spariformes; family Sparidae; genus Diplodus; species Diplodus sargus. Next base: position 270,422 of record CAEMYA010000124.1, read on the forward strand.
ATGTGGTAACCATGACAGCCCTAGATGCACAGATAGCATCAGTTTACGCCATCACCCCAGGGAGCTCCAGCCTCCTCTCCGTAACCTGAGAGGGCAAAACCTCAGCTTCACATCTCTATGGCCACGCTTCCTTACAGCACAGGTTCCAACTACTTATGACACACACACGCACACACACACAGTCTCACACACGTGTTGAGCCTGGTGATAGCTTAATATTCATATGGCCTTATGGTGACATGTGGATGCATTCACATGCTGTGCTCGTCCCAACATTCCTGCACCCACGTATCCACAAATAACTGACAACTGGTTCCACTTTAATGCATATTAACATGTTGATGCAAGTGTGTGTTTAAAGGCTGCAAAAGATAACTCAGGTGGGATGAGGAATAATAGTTAATGACTTTGTCTCATAAGGTTTAAGTTTATGAGATGATGATGGGAGGAGATGTGTCCTCATAGTAACCTGGACAACATTTAGTACGGACAGAGTTTAGCACAATTTCTTTTCTGGCATGTTCGTGCTGAGAAAATGGAGGATCACGTTTGGCTTGAGCTGTAGTTGAAAACAGGTGTTGTTCAACTTTATGCTGCCCTCATGATGTCATTGCGTCTTCTGGACAGTGTTGAGAGTTTATCTCACTCTCAACCGCCCTTTCCTTTCCACCTGTAAAACTATATGACCTACGACTGAGCTCAGACAGCTTGCGTTTCTGTCTGTATTGTAATTATGATGTGACAGCTTTGACGTGGTTTATGTGTTTGTCTTCAGAGAGATCAGCGGTGCTACACCACAGACTAAGACAGACCTTTGCTCAGTCAGACACCCGGAAGGTAACTGATTTACAGACAACATCTGAGTGGAACTTTTGAGAATACACACACAGACACACTCCACCCACCTCAGGGCAGCCTCACAATGGCACCTATAAATAGAGATTGAAGCAAGACACTAAATAAAGGGAGACAGGAAAAAGAAGTAGGTAAAAACCATCTGGAGACACTTAGAGGTGCATTGATTGAACGTCTTCTTATAAATTACATCTAACTTTACTTTGATGGCAGCGAAACCCGCCTGTGTGTGTTTTCTCTGGGATGGAGGGGTATAAACATCCCACTGTGCTAATGAGTGGGTGTGTATTGTTTTTTAGAAATGGACAGTGCCCTTTTGTTTACGGTGAAGCAGGGATGACGCATGGTCAAATGTAATGGCCCTTCAGACCACACTTGGTTTAGGGAGTGTGTGAAATGTGTGCACTGCTGCATTCCTCTCGCATTCCTTTTGCATGTTTTGAGCTCATTACCTAAATCGTCTTTACGTGACGATTTCCAGAGACTTAAAACTTACTCCAGCTCCGTCATCGGGAGCATGATTCTTCTTTTTTCGCAGTTTGTTGACATCTGGCACTATATTGATAAGCTTGACAAAAGTATTAGTACGTTTATTACATCTTACATTTGCTTATGCTTTGGTCATTGGTAGGAACAGTAAGAAGGCTGCAGTGCTTTTGAAGGTCCTTCAGGAGACTTTGTTTATTTTGCAACCCTCAAAGACAACTGCTTACACCAGGAGCTCTCACCCGACCCTCATGGCCTGCAGGTTGTAAGAAAATGAAGGATATTTATGAGAATGGCAAGCATGCTCCCCCAGTGACTGACCCACATGACCAATTCAGTAAGAAGTAAAGAGTATATTGGCAGCCATGATGAGTGCCCTAAGGTGAGGGACAGTGAGAGACTTGGCTGCTGATGAAGCCCACTCTCGTTTTTCATTTGCATTTTTGCATTCTTCACATTCCTGTACCAGAGGATGGGTGGAGGAAAGGAAGGGTGTGTGTTTGTGTGGTTGTGTGGGGAGTGAGAAAGACATATCAGAGTTAGATTCTCACTGTGGTGTTTGTTCAGTGATAAGAGTGACAACAATTTATGAGGAGGCTTTTTCTTGTGCGTCTTTGTGTGCGTTGGCTCAGTTAGTCCTCCAGGACAGATTCAAGTCTACATGTGTGCATAATTCCTCTTGCATAAGAAACCTCACTAGATACACAAAAAACTAGAAGCTAACGTCACTAACCGCTAATCTGTGCATTGTCCTTGAAATTGTTTTGTCAGTGTTGTTATCTTTCATAAGTTAAGTTTAACAAACTTGGAGTGGTATCCCTGGCAACTGAGACGCTATAATGATATACACTAATATCAGTGTATTTTACAGTGTTAAAAAAGATATCTTATTCAATGCCATTTCAAACCAAAATTCTAGGAAACAAATGACAACAAGAACAGATAATAGCACAGTAATCTTGAAAATAAAGAATAGGTCAGAAATGTGTATTATTCATATTAATTTTATTTACAAGCACAATACAAAAGAAATCCCCCTTTAAAAACCCACACGGACAGAACCCACAATCACAGAGGAGAGTTGACCTTTTTCTAGCCAAGAATGTTTATAATTTGTAAATTTCAAAATAAAAACTGATTAAGAGAAGCTTAAGGACAGCATCGGTCAGCCACAGCAACATTTGAATGTTGTTGCTGATTTCGATCCAGCAGGTTGCAAGGTGGGGCCTCCGTGCCTCAGACTTTTCCAGCTAATCCTGTGGATGCTCGATCGTATTGAGATCTTGGGAATTTTAAGGCCAGGTTGGCACCTCAAGCTCCTTGTCATGTTCCTCGAGCAATTCCTGAATGTGTTTTGCAGTGTGGTGAGGTGCATTGTCTTGCTGGTGGGGCCACTGCCATCTGGGAATGCCATTGCCATGGAGGGGTGTACTCGATCTGCATGGCGGGTTGATGGTGCAAGTCCACATTATTGGCAGGACCCAAAGTCTATCAGCAAAGGAAATGATCAATATTATTTATCTCACGTGTTAGTGGTTTTGATGTTTTGGCTTATCGGTGTAAGTAGTTGGATGGCCAACAGATGCTAACAGATGGCTAAAAGCCGTAGAAATTGGTATGCTTCGTTTCTCACTAACTGAGCCTCAAAACTCTTGTACTTCTGCTATATTGAGTAATATTTCACAGTAGATTAACAATGTTATAGGTTTCCAGTGGTAGATTTTGAAGTGCAGTTTTGAAATAGGTTTGCGTAGCAATGAAATCTTTTGATGTAAGTGGTGACAGTGTATTTTATTATTTTTTATTATATGTTTTATTATATGGGCAATTAAGGCTTAAAGAGAAGAATGCTGTTGGAAATGCAATGTGTTTTGTATGTGTTTTTTATGCTTGGAAAGTGATATGTAATGAATGAAGTAATGGCAGCAATATATCCAAACTTCAGGCTTCAAAGAAATCAATTTAGAGATCTGTGGTACCAACAGTTTTTACATTCTGTATTTAAACATCAGTAGCCATGAGCTCAACAGCTCAACCCCTTGACTTCATAGTCAGGTTGTTTCAAGAGAACAGGAACAGAACTGAGTTTGGGCTTGGCCCTCCAGCAAACACGTCATCCCTGACCCACTCCATAGTGAACCCTCTGTCTGTCTTGCTTTCTCAGTTTCTCCTAAAGTCACTAACAAAAACACACTCACACTTACTGTGGATCATGTGATACTCTGAGCTAAATCCACTCTGGGAGTTGAACATTGACTGTCTCTGGCCTGAGATTTTATCATTGTGTTAAACACACGTTTCCTGGAACTGGTAATCCCATGTGCAGTTTTACTGTAGTTATGCGTGGAAACAACATTTTTTATCATTTTCTGGGAAAAACCTTCTGGGGAGTCTCAACTCTTTCTATGAATCAATGGTCAATTTCCATTGTAAGGTTAAAAATACCACTGTGTCTGTACATAAAAGACACACACACACACACACACACACACACCACAGTTGTTTTTGTGAAGCTCTCTGTGTCACACCCTGGTAAACAAGATAGAGCATCTTAACCACTGGGGAAAAACAGGAAGTTTACTGGCCTCAATCAGAGTGTGTGCATTGCGTGTCATCATCAGCTTGTATGGCCTCACTGTGTGTTTTTGCACACAGTATATTTATTTACCATATCGCTCAGTTCACATCTTGGTTTCCATAGTTGCAGCTCTTTGAACTATAGGCAGATGTTACTGATGGAGAGGACAATTGACCGCCCTGAGAACTTTGTCTGCACATACAAAGGTCACGTCCTCTGCTTCTTGTTTCATCTTGACATTTCAAGCCACAACGCTTGAGGTTTTCATCAATCATAGTCAAATTTCAGGCTTACCAGCCAACTCAATGCACCCAAACTCATATTTGAATGTGATGACACAAAAGATCCTAATCAGATGACTTGAAAGCACTTCTACTACCTCTGTCAGAGTCAATATTACTTATAAAATGGAAGGAAATACAGTCTGTCATTATACATGTTTAATTGTAGCTATGAACCAGGCTTTCATTTATTAAGTAATTACCTTTTTTTCTACTGAGGGAATCTGTTCAAGTCCAACATATTCGAATCTCTTCTGTCATAATGTCCATTTGAATTGAAAGTTGCAGTTGGCGATTCTGCAGAAAGATAATGTGATTGTTGAGTCTCATTCCCAGGTTTTTTAATACTGCTGCTTTGGGTGGGTGATGCATGTTTTCAGTGGTATCTGTGAATTGTTTTTCAGCTGGATAAGCACAGATAATATTTAACTGAAACCCTGTGATGAGCAAGACCCTATATAACAATTCTAGCATTATGCTGCAACCATTATTTTCCTCTGATGATTATTTATCCTAATTTTCCCATTAATTGTTTTGTCTATAAGAAGTTAGACGATAGTGACAAATGTGCATGTGAAATTCCTTGTTTTATCTCAGCAACCAAGAATTTTCTATTTTCTATCACGTATGACAAAAAGTGTGTGATCATAGATCATAGGTGATAATCACTAATTAATTTTCTGTTGATCAACTAATGGTTTCAGATCTCCCTGATATTGCTTTACTGAGTCGAAAAGTAAAGCAGAGGAAGGTACAATGTTAGACTTGTTTTGGGAGTTTAACTTTGAGTAAATTGTATCAATCCTGGTAATAAATAAAGTGAAATATTACAAGGAGGAAAATGTACAAATCGACAGATGAATAGAAAATTGTTCTGAAAAATTCTGCAGTTGATGAGTCAAAGTTAATACATTAACAATACATTCTGCTCGATGCTCACAATAGTTTGGAGTTTCACTTGACTGCAACAATTTTTTTATAGAAATTCTTTAGTTGGGATAATTTTTGTAATTTTTTTGTGCTAAAGGGATTCAATACCAAGTAGATGTGACTCAGATTTTCTTGTAGGTGTGATTGATATTTTTCTTCACCATAAGGTCTTTTGCCTGTGCAGGCATTATGCCTTCTCACTGATTTCTAAAATTATCTCCAAAGGAGGAGAAATGATTAGGTTTCATAGAGAAGGGAGACGGAGGGAATAGATGAGAAGAAAAGAGAGACGGTGAAGCTTTGAGCGCTCTGTACTTTCTGTTGTCTTTTCTCGTATGTCGGGGCAGTGGGGGCCAATTACAGTGTGTGTGAGTTTACGGCAGATGACGCAGACTTGTGCTCAGTGTATAGTGTCTCACTTAAAGAGAAAAGCCACCATGCTCTGTTTCCATTCTAGTTTGTTAAGTCAACCACTTTAACCACTTCCCATGTATTGACATTCATTTGAACTAGTTCTTTGAACTTACACACAAACTCAAGAGGCAGCTCCTCGACGTCCCCCACATCGTTTGATCAGTTTGTTGTGTTTTGTCTTCCATCAGATGCAGTGTCCCAGCCACTATCCAGACACCCTCAGCAAGGAGCAGAGTCACAGGAAATAAGAGACTTTAGGAAACAGCAGGTACAGTCCTATGTGTGTGTGTTTGTGTGTGTACTATAGATAGACCTATATGTTTTTTTCAGGGCCGATACCGATTATTAGTACTCAAGGAGGAGCCTATATTCATTTGCAGTAAAAGGGAAAATATTGTCATCAAAATTTTGAATAATACAAACTCCAACACTTAACTTCGTTTAAATGACTTTAAGCATATGTTTATTAAACAGTTTGTCAGATTTGCAACATGTTAATTTAACATGTTGCAAATCTGATAAGCTGTTGGTTGAGCTTAATACTTCCATGCTGCACTTTTAGACTTAAGTCTATCCATCTGCAATAAGGGTTTGAAAAAAAGAGAGAGAGAGTTAAAAGTGGGGCCACATGCTGACATATGCTCAACTCATCATGCTTAATTTACTACAGCATTTGGGAAGCCTGTAGTTGATTTTATTATGTAAATGTTATATTTTAACAACATCTGATAGCAGTGACCCTGTCATTCAAAACTAGGCTGCTATATTACTAATGATTAATGTAACTATAGCTGAAAAAATGGTACAATAGCAATAGGAGAGACTATTCATCCCTGAACACCATGCAGTTCATATAGGCTTTATGATGCAGTTATGTCTGAAGTCTTGAACAGCAATATCCTGCTCCTCTCTAGAAGAAACTGTCAAAGACAGCTTCAGGAGACACTACATGACAATATGTCATTTTCTGCTGCTTGGGATCTTTCAAACACATAAAAAGGTAAAGTAAAATGTGTTAAAAACACTAAATAGCCTGCAGCATCTTCACTTTAATACTCAGTGTTTATCATAGGAAAAGACAGCTGCCGCTAACGTATTGGGCCTCACAGTAACGTTAGTAGTCGTGAGTTGTAGAGTTTCTACAGTCTGCTGAGCGTCTAGAGCCAGAGAAGGAGAAAGCGGACCGGTGGGCTAACGTTACGCTAAAAGCTAATCAACCCTTACCTCAACGTGCTTCCCTGCAATAAAACTGGACTGAATGGAGTTTATTAGGTTTTTACTCTCTCACTCACACACACAGACTTCTACTATCACGGACTATTTCCATATCGATATAATCAGCAACCTTGTTGCGAGTGATTAACAGGCAGGTCTGGAGGCACTGCGAGCAAGCAGAGCTGCCGCTTGTGTTTATATAACATTAACGGGCTCACAGAAATGTTACTAGCAGTTGTGAGTTGTAGAGGACTGGGATGTTCATTACAATTTCGGGAAAGTCTGCTGCTTTAACTTACCTTTGAAACCAAGCCCCCAGGAACAGCGGCGGGCTTTGAATCCAGCTTTGCATGGTGGCTAAACTTTTTCTCCTCTCCGCTGTGTGTGAGCGCTGTGCATGCACAGCTTTCACTGCTGATTGGCTGTTACCCGCTCTGCGTGTAACCAGAGCGCGTAACCACTCAGATGGTGCAGTGGGTGGGACAATGCTGGTGACAGAGTAGCGACAGCAGACAGAGAGGCACGGCTGCATCGGAGCCAAAATAACCCAGTTTCAAATTGATCTCTTATCGGCCATCGGATTGCAAAAGAAGGCCGATATGTGTCAAAATGCCGAATATTGGCGCCTATAATCGGCCCAGCGGATAATCGATCTATCCCTTGTGTGTACATGATGTATCTTGCAATTATCTTGACCTACTTAACCTTTGATGTAGTGCGTATGTGTGCATTTGTTTCCGTGTATAAGTGGGAGAGGAGGAATGAAGCACTGACTTGACTGGAATCTGGGAGAGTAGGCCTCATCCTGACAGGCGGGAATATGTGGAAGTCAGCCAGCATGCTTTATTGTCATGTCAGAGATCAGTATTACAGTACCTGAGTGCACTCTCACTTCATCGTCTTTGATGCATTATGTCCTCCTATTTGTCTGAATTGCTGTACAACTAGTCTGAACAGGACAACAAAAAGGATCTTGTGTTTTTTTTTTATTATTATTTTTTTATATGTCACTGCAGCTGCATTGTGCGAAAGTTATCAGCATGTTTTTGCTTCCTTAAATTTCTCCTGTAGCTTTCTTGGCGCTTGTCAGCACTGTAAAGTCTGAAGTGTTTCATCAGGTTTGAGCTGTTGCTAAACTTGGCTGTCATTTCCTCGTCACAAGTATTGCACCCTGTGCCACATTTAGACAGACTTTGGAACAGTGTGTCCTTATTGCAGGACGTTCTGTGCAGCACAGTGCTATGTGTATACATATAAAGAGGTATGTGTGTAAATACGTGGCCGTGTGTGTGTGTATGTGTGTGTACAAACGCTTTCTCCGTCACTGTAGTTGCCCGGTGAGCTCGTGAAGATGCCCTTTTTAGAGCAGATGTGGTGATTGGATGAATGGCTCTGTAAAATTAACCATTAAAGTCCTGACCTGCAGCACTCTTGGCACTACTGACCCAATTTGTCGATCCAGCCCTGGCTGTCACAAGTGGAGTGTGCGAGGCTGCTGCTTTCAAGTGCAGAATGGTTTGTTTGTTACAGATTGTCCTTTTTGCTGTCGTCACCTACCACATGCTCTCCTCCTCCTCTACTTTTGAATCAAACTAGAGCTGCAACAGTCAGTTCATTCATGAATTAGTTGATTGGCAGAAAATCTGCATTTGATAATCAATGAATTGTTGCAATCGGGTTTTTGGTTCACCCAAATGTGAATATTTACATTTTTCCTTGGGTCTTCTTTGATACTAAAGCGACATCATGTAGAAATTAGCATTTTGTGGGATTTGGTGTCCCCCACAGTCTATAAAATTTGTCAGATCCAATAAATGTGCTAACTTCAAACAAAACTTATTCCATGATGACAATAAATAAAGGGTAGGGTCCGGACTTGATTGTGAAAGTTTCATGAGATAAATTTTGTCATGAATGCTGGTGCTATTTGATTGATTGGTTGATGTCTTGAAAGCTTGTATAATAAAGGAAACATGTAGGTGTGGAACCTACATTCTCACAGAAGTTACATAGTGCAGAAAGTGTTGGGGCAGGAGTGGCACTGGACAGCCTAAGTAATGAACCATCACAATGATTTTGAAACTGTTTTTAAGTTAAAAGGTACATAATGTTGCTTTAAACTCCATACCTATGGGGTTTTGGGAATGTTGATTGAATGAAACAAGCAATTTTCCCCTGTTTTCTAACACTTAATGTGTGTGCTCCTCCTGCACAATCTGCTGTTTTTGAGCAATTCGAGATCATTACTCTGTCATCTCTCACTAAGGTGGTTAGTGGCTTAAAACCCACTAACTGTCCCTGATCGTTCTTTTGCTGTCACAGCTCCCAGGCTGTGGAACAGACTGCCCCCTGATCTTCGCACCATTACCGACCTCAGCCTTTTTAAATCGAAGCTGAAGACACACTTTTTTAGATTGGCTTTTAACTCTGACTAGGGAAGTCCTGCTCTTAGGTGTACTTATTCTGCCAGTTTTTTATTTTATGCACTTTTAGAGGGCCTTAAACACCCTGCAGCACTCGTAGCACTTTCTTGTGTTTTCTTGCAGCACTGTAGCACTTTCTTATATTTTTATGTATTGTTTTTATGTATTATTTTAATGCTTTGATGTAAAGCACTTTGGGTACCGTCCGGCTATTGTAAAGGGCTATACAAATAAAATTTGATTGATTGATTGACTTAATGGACCAATTCATTGTGGATGGACTGATTGACTATGACTTTTTGGGGCAGATATACAGAGTCCTTTTTCTTACTGTGGTCACCACTTTGTTGTGTCACTCAGCACCCTGCCCGCAACATTATCTGATTAGTTTAGACATCACAACTGATAGTGTATCAACACTGAGTAATCTAAATCTGAAGAGTAACTAGTAACTACAGTTATTAAAGAAATGTAAAGGTCACATTGGTACAGCACTTAAGTACATGATAGTTAAGTTCCATCATTGGTTGTTCAAATATCCTTTAACGGTCTCCTTAATTACTAATAATCAGGTATGGGTCGATTCCTACAACTGATAGATGGATTAATCAAGAAAAACTGCCATAATAATCAATGATGAAAATAATCATCAGTGGCAGCTCTATGTCATACAGTTTCGTTTTCTGCGATTCACGGCTATGATGGTATGTGTGCCAGCTGCAGAAACTCACAGAACGAACACAGGCTTAACTTCCTCCTCTTCTCAGACGTAATGCTTTATAATTGTTCGGGTGCAGGTGCAGCTTGCCTGCACAAACCCCCATTTCCTGCTGTCAGTCAGTGCCCGTGGCCAATAACCACCAATAATCAGTACAGATGCCTCCCACCTGTGCTCTCTGTTTGCCCTCCTCCCCTCCTTCCTTCACTCCTACTCAAATGTGGAAAAATAACTTGATCCAATTACTCATGCTGTGCTCTGTCTCCGGTGATCTTCCCACCAACACTGTCGTACTATCACCACGGCACTGCAGGATCTTCACATAGCTTCCCATAAGAAAAATGAGGAACGTCTGTGCTGACTTGTCTTTTTTTTCCCAGAAATGACCTCTGAGTGTTCTCTTTCTTGCTTTTAGTATTAACATTAAGCAGTGTTGAAACTGTTTGACTCACAATCCTAGGAAGCCCTGCCCTTCTCCATTCTTCAGATTGTGTTTGGGTGGCATTATCCGTATGCCACTGACCTTGCTACCCGATTTATTACAGAGCTTGTGTAAAATTAGACTAGCCTGTGTTTTCAGCTGGACAATAGAACATGTAGTGCTACAGTTAACTAATTATAGATGGAGCATGGAGATGGCCAGTTTCCTTGCATGCTTGGCTACATTATATTTGATGCTTTTGTGTATCTGTCTCCATAGAAAACAGTGATATTACAAAATATTTGGAATGATTCTTGTTCCGTGTGCTTTATTAATAGTTGAACAGAAAGGGACCCTGTGCGTAGAGTCGAGCGGCCCAGACAGATGGATGGATGTTTAAAGCGGAGAGGCAGACATCAGCGTGTCATTTACTGCAGCGAAGGGTTCCCAGCAACCCAGTTACCTCTATAGCGAGATGACAGCCACAGCCAATAAATATCTCCCATTTCCAGGCTTGTGCGTGTGCCATTCAGCATCAATGTGTGCCCCTTTGTTTATGAGGGAGATAAATGGTGGTTTGGCAAGATGCTGGTAGACTTATACTGAAAAATCAGCAGTGTGTGTGGGAGCCATCCACTACATTAATGGCAGCTCAGTGTTATATTTGTCCCTTTATTTGCAGTCTTTTAAATGTTTGAGGATATAATCGGCATCTACAGCCGATCAAGCCTGTTTGTGACTTCCCGCTTCCTCAGAATCGTGTTGCAGTGCTTTCGGTAGTGACCTCAAACAACCTCTCAGTCAGCTCTGTTGTTCTTTTGCTGAACTTGTATTTCACCTTGCTCTATCAGACTCCTTTGTTGTGGTTGTAAACAAGTTGTGAAGTCATAAACTGGTTGTTCAAAACATGCTTTTTTCCTTGATTAAATAATGTCAAAATTGACAATGCTACAATATAGATATCAAATAGGGGCTTTCAGAATGTGCGCTGCATCTCTCTGTGGGGTGTGTAAGAAAGTTTTTATTTATACAACACTTTTTTCAAACAAAGTTTGCAAAGTGCTGTACAGGGTACAGTAAACATTAAACAAAATTCAAAACAAACATAAAAATAAACAATAAAATAAATAAGATGAAATAAGATAAACTTACATGTACAGATATGTGCAAAGAATAATCACAGTTCTATTGTAGGGAATGCAAGACGATAGAGGTGGGTTTATAGGCATAAGGAGAGACAAAACTATAGGATTAAAATGTATTAATATGTTGCACTGCCAATATTCTGACATTACTCAGGCTGCCCTGTAGACATGTGCAGAGTGGATGCAACTGGTGGGGCACAGTTGTCCCTTTTCTTGTTTGGGGACTGTGAGAGTTTAAAACCACTGGATTAGACTCATTTATTAGTCAATCAAAAGAAAAAGAAGCTGCAACAATTTCAATAATAAAATAATTGGCTAAATAATTTTAAGCAAAAAAAAAATGTGCTAGTTTCTCAAATGTGCTTATTTTCCAGCTTTCTAAGTGTTGAAGACTTATAGATAAGTATATCTTTGGGTTTTGGACTATTGTCAGACAAAATAAGCAATTTGAAGACAGCACCTGAGGCTCTAGGAGCTTTTGATCTTTTTCTGACATTTTATAGACAGTTTGAGTATTTGTTAGAAAAATATGAGCAGATTATTCAGTAATTGCAATACTAGATCAAATAAATTATATGAATTGCTCAACTTGGATCTGAAAATCTGCTGTTGCTGTCATCACAAATACTTACTGCAGTGTTGTCAGCTATTTCAGTGCTTGTAACATCTTTGAAAATACCAGATTGAACCAGCTGGTGATAAGTGAAGACAGATTTTATTTATCGCTAGTAAGTAGGTTTAGTCGTAAGACAGGTTGTATGTTAATGGAAAAATATTGACCTCAAACAAAAATAAATAACACGTCTGCATCATGTTCACTTCCTAATGATGGCTGTTCATTGTTTCCTCTTTGTCATAGTTTCCAAGGAAGGCTTCATCTATCCTTAAAAAGAAATGGAACAAAGGCTAATCCTTATGTCACCCTCATAGAGCAGCTGTTGGTGCACAATCCCCCTCAACATCACGACAGGAAAAAACATACGGGCCAGCCACAACCTGTATTTTTTAAGATCATTGGATGCTGAACTACAGGAGGGTGGAGTGTAGCCCACAACACTTCAGTTATTCAAATAGTCCCTTTTACAGAGAAGAAAAACAAGGAAGTAACCCATAATATACAATTCAAAATGGACCTTCTCTCTTTGTTTTGACTTCATCAGGTGTATTTATAGAAGAGAAGGATGTATTTTTGTAAAACTGTTCTCAGAAATGGTCTTGGCTGCTTTGAGTCATTGTCAAGAGCAGACGAAGCGAAGACGAATACATCCAGTCTCTGCGTGCTTTAATTTCTTCATTTCCTGTTTCTCAGAATCAGATTGGCACGGCAGGCTTTACATATGTGGTTTTATTTTCAGCCCTGCAATGCTTTCTCGTGCCTGTGTTGGAGCTTGCTTTGAATAATGACCCCTAGATGTGATAAGAGTTTGCATAGCCTCTAGCTTTTCAGTAAAGGTATGGTGAACATGAGCTTTGAGTGCTCTGCCTCCGTGTCTCTGAGGAAAGCTGGTGTATACTTACTGTCGTATTGACTTTTGTCGGAGATGCTTGGGCTAAAAGAAGCAGCTTATTTACATGTGCTCAGGCATTGACCCATGTGGCTGTGTCTGTGTGTGTGCATATGGTTTTTGGAAGCTACTGAAGGAGTGAGTAATGGGTGGCTGAAGCTACACATCACAGACTGAACCCTGCAATAAATCATGCAAGTGTTGTTGTTTATTGTAGGGGGACACTGTGTGACCAGCGCCATATGACCCTGCTGCCCCCTCCAGCCGCAGTGTTTTTACTGGAGCTCAGTTTGTGGACTGGTCTTTGAGGCCAAGCTGGTTTGGGTGTGTGTGTGTGAGATTGAGAGAGAGAAATGTTGTGAGGGTTGTTGGGGGCAAAGGCATTACAAGGGTAGTGTTTGTGTCGGGCACGGGACCGTCCTTGCTGGCACGCACGTACACATACAAGCATGCACACACACTTGCCAAAAACAGTGGCTTATTGTGGACACCAAGCCCAGTTGGGTCCACGCACTACAGTCACACATTGTATCACCCGCTGCCTCTCTGTCTCTTCCTTTCTCTTATCTTTCGCTCTCTTTATCTATCACAAATAACTCTGTTTTTCTTCCTCAGTTACTTCCCTTTACTTTTAATCTTGTTTCACTTCAGTTTCTGACGCTCCCATGACCTCATGTTCACACTTCACCTGTAAATTCAACTCACGGCTCTCTCAGTTGCTGCCCTTGTTCCCTTCTTTTCATCTTTCAGCGAGCCTTTCTTCATGACAGACTCCCTCTTTGGTCGTCTTGTGTCGTCTCCCATCCCCTCTTCACTTTTCATCTCTGAGGGAGGTGTGAGGAGTCTGACAGTTGAGTCATGGAGGGAGAGCGGCTGCTTTATATTGGTGTGTGTGTGTGCATGCGTGTGTGCGTGCGTGTGTGTGTGTGTGTGTGTGTGGCCTGTGTTCTTCTCCTCACTTGTCTTGTGTCTGTGAAGTGAATCAGGCTCTGTGGAACATCACACTTGCACATCTAATTTGCTACATCCCCACCCCTCTCACATACGCTGAAAGAGATGGAAGCTACAAGATGAACTTTTAATCCGTCCTTACTCTGCAGACCGTCTGCATAACTTTTCAAATTCACATTTTATTAGCATGTATATCTTTATGTATATCATAATATGCATTATATAAATTGCTAGTCATTGCACCAGTGTCTTGTATTTTACTGTTCTGTCATTTTCTCATAATCCAGCTAAGTGGTATTATCAAGGTATGTTACCATGGTCACTAATGCAAAGCTATTCTTTTGCACCCACTATCCCTCAGGTAAAAACACACACTATGTCATTGGTGCACTACTGTCCCCATATGTTCTCTTGCAGGATAATTATAACATTCCCTTACCACATATATTTTCTCTGCATCCTGGCAGTTTATTGCTTTCTTGACACTTGATATAGCGTCACATGGCTCATGTGTGTAAAAAAGGCTGATGACTATACATAGCGGATGCACATCTATAAGAGTGAGAGGTATATTCAGGTTAAAGAAGAGTCTGCACATCAGAGGTCCATTCACGCCTTTATTAAAGGTCAAATATCATATAAGTTGTAATGGATTTTCATCAGGACAGACTTCACAAGTTCATGTTCGGTCTGAATGAGTTTCTGGTGTGCAACAAGAAGTCTGTATGTGTGTGTTAGAGGGTTTTTACTTCCCTCTTCATATAAGATTATGTGAAACTAAAAACGCGTCTTGATGCAGCATATAAATACAACAAAATGAATTTTTGATTTTTTAATAATTATATAAGTATATCTTCCTCTTCCATTATCAGTATTTTTATGCTAATTCCTGTTCAGTATATTGTGCAGCGCAAAATTGCCTGTATTGTGACACCACCAATGTATTGGGCAACGTTTCATGGTAGTTCTGTGTCCGAAGTTAACCTGTAATTTGAAGAAGCACATGAAGCTTGAAGCTCCACCTGTCAGAAAATACTGCAGAAAATTACAGCATGTATTCTCAACACCATCGTTTCAATACGCTTATGTAATGTCACAGCATTTATTTCCATCCAGAGTTGCGTTAATTTTTTAACAAGATCTTACACTGATGATACTGAGTTGGGCCACTGCGTAAAGTCTTCCCCAGCACATCCCAAACACTTTCAATGGGATTATGATCTAGACTCTCTGGTGGCCACTGTATGATATATGTGAAAATGATGCCTCATGCTCCCTGAACCACTCTTTCACAATTTGAGCCTGGTGACTCATGGCATTGTCATCTAGGAATATGCCCATGCCATCAGGGAAGAAAAAATATAGATATATAGATAGATATAGATATAAATATAGATATAGATGTAGAGATAGATAGATATATAGAGATAGAGAGATAGAAATAGATATCGAGAGATAGATATATAGAGAGAGATATAGATATTTTAGATTCCTCAGAGTAGCCATTGCTTTGTTGACAGCGCTGCAAATCCTTGGCCTTCTCTCAATGAGCTTCATGATGTAGTCACCTGAAATGGTTTTCACTTCACAGATGTGCCTTGTCAGGGTTCATTTGTGGAATTTCTTGCCTTCTTAATGGGGTTGGGACCATCAGTTGTGTTGTGCAGAAGTCAGGTTGGTACACAGCTGACAGCCCTATTTGACAACTGGTAGAATTCATATTATGGCAAGAACCAATCAGCTAAGTAAAGAGAAGTGACAGTCCATCATTACTTTAAGAACTGAAGGTCAGTCAGTCTGGAAAATTGCAAAAAATTTGAATGTGTCCCCAAGAGCAGTCGCAAAAACCACTCCAGGAAAGGAAGACCAAGAGTCACCTCTGCTGCTGAGGATAAGTTCATCCGAGTCACCAGCCTCAGAAATCGCAAGTTGACAGCACCTCAGATTAGAGCCCAGATTAGAGCCCAGATTAATGCCACACAGAGTTCTAGTAGCAGACACATCTCTACATCAACTGACTGCGCAAATCAGGCCTTTATGGTCAGATAGCTGCTAAAAAAAACACTACTAAGGAAAAGTAACAAGGCTGTGTAAGGGCTATTTGACCAAGAAGTAGAGTGATGGAGTGCTGCGCCAGATGATCTGGCCTCCACAGTCACCTGACCTAAACCCATCGAGATGATTTGGGATGAGATGGACCGCAGAGTGAAGGCAAAAGGGCCAACAAGTGCTCAGCATCTCTGGGAACTCCTTCAAGACTGTTGGAAAACCATTTCAGGTGACTTCATCATGAAGCTCATCGAGAGAATGCCAAGAGTGTGCAAAGCAGTATTCAAATTTGCTTTGATTACTGCTTTGCACACTCTTGGCATTGTTGGCACATGTTTTGAGTTATTTCACATTTTTTGTTTGCTACATAATTCCATATGTGTTCATTCATAGTTTTGATGCCTTCGGTGAGAATCTACAATGTAAATAGTCATGAAAATAAAGAAAAAACTGGGGCCAGGACTCGATTAAAAAAATTAATCGAATTAATCAGAGGCTTTGTAATTAATTAATCGAAATTAATCGCATTTTAATCGCATATGACCTGAGAACAGTGAGAAGCAACTTTTTTCACATGGATTTTAGTATACCATTGAACAATGACTGAATATATAAGCTTAAGCAACAAAACATTGTTTTTTGTTTTTTTTTCAAGACCAACAGACCAGTGCAATTTTTGCCATAAAGTGTAGCAATAGCATATATAGGAATATGTTTCAGAGATTCAGGTAGCCTATAGGTAGGTAGACCTTCTGTAAACTATAACACTTTGTTTTTTAAGTAAAACACAATACTCCCACGCTAACGCTAGCTGCTATATGCTTAGCATTTAGGTGACATCTGAGGCTTAATATGCTGTGGTGAAACGCAAACTCCTTCTTGCATAATTTACACACAACCGTGCTCTTGTCTACGCTGCCATCCGTCTGCTTTCTAAAACAAAATTTCCCATCCACGGGGCCAACCAAAGCGGTCTCATCTGCTTCGTTCATTGTTGTTGTCTGAAGTAATGAACGCTATGCATGAACGTTAGTTGGTGCTCCAGTATAATCGGTACCCCTGAAACTCATCCAGTGAGAAATGTTCTGCAGTGAAAAAAATTAGTGTGATTGAAATGCGTTAATTTTTTTAACGCGTTAATTTTTGTGTAATTGATTAATCGTAATTAACGCGCTAAAGTCCCGGCCCTAGAAAAAACATTAAATGAGAAGGTGTGTCCAAACTTTTGACTGGCAGTATATATATATGCCCTTAGTTGCCAGTTTATTTGGTACACCCAGCTGATTTTACTAATATACTTTAATACAACATCCCCCCAATGAATCCTGTCTTGACGTTGCAACTGAGTATGTATACCACAATAGAAGAATTTATACATGTGCATGGGAAAAACTCTGAGAAAAGACTGCTGTATACAACACACACACACACACACACATACTGATGGACTGATGGATTACACAGTTCAGTGTGTTTTAGGCAAGTTCAGACTAATGCAGCCTTTAAAGTGGAACTTGTAAGATCATGTTTTCGACATGGGAAGTTTAGTATGTAATATGCTTGTTGTTCGAGCGGTTTAACTTGAGAGCACCGTTGCTAGGCAACTGATGATAAAAAAATGAATGTCGCCTTGTTCTCTTTTCAGAAATGATAAATGTTGGTATTTTCTGCCTTTCAGTGCACTGTTGAAGGTATGTTCTGTTTACACCGCAGCAATGATGTCAATGCAGGTGCTTACCCTCTGCTTGAAGGGTTCTGCTGTGACATAACTGGACAGGCCTTTGATTAGATTTGAGCAGTTGATTTTATGCCAACTGGTGGCCCTGTCCTGTCTGCCTGAAAGCCCTGATGACCCTAGGAACAACACCTATGATGCATCCTAGAGATTTATCTCGCAACCTTCTGCATGTCTTCTGCTGATTCCTCTCTGTCTGTCTTGCTGCATCAACTAAGTGACCTGGTGCTCCTGATGCAAACACAGAGGAAAATGGCCATGAGTGCACATTAGAGCCCCTAATGTCATTCAAACTTGATAAAGTCACAATGCAGACTTGCACTGTCACAATCTGTCTGGCAGTCTCTCCTCCTGATGTCACGGATAGAGGTACTTTGATGTGATAGTGCACAGTTGTCACAAGAGATTGGCGATGATCTGATCTCCTTTTCTTATCCATGATGTAACAATAGGCAGTGGATTGGATATGGTAATGCCACAGAGTTTTAATGGTCACGTAACAAATGTCACTCTGATCACAGATGACTTGTAGCCATCTAAAATGTAATGAGGAAAGAAGAGGGACTTTTGGACAGAATGCTTCAGTGAGAACATCATAATGTCAGACAGTAATGACATGAGTCTGATGATTGTGATGTAGTAGTAATGCTGAGTGACACTGAGTACATCTTCCTCTCTCATCTGTGTTTATTCACCGGCAATTGCCTTTGTTTTAATCTAAAGACGTTACCTGTACCTGTAGTTACAGAAGCAGCATGCACAGAATGTGCTTGGAAAGAGCGTCTGTGTGTGTCTCTTTATTTTTCTCCAGCTTCTGTCCTTCACACTGTTGCCTTTGTATCTCTGTGAAGTGCAGTCGTAAGGCAACAACTCAGTTAGTGCATAAACAAACTTTACTCTACACACTCTCAATGCACAGATATTTTATCAGCTCCTGTTAAAAGAATTCATGTTTATCCAACTCAAACACTTCAAACAACGTAAAGAATAACTCTTCAGGAATAAGAATAACAGCTCAGCCTGTGACTCAGCGTTCATCATCTATTTATGAATGACTGGTTGGGACTTTTGCTCTGGTTATTATTTGTCACTCATTTCCTGTTGAGTGTCATTGCTTCCTGTCTGAGGCAGACATGTGCCACTGTGTCACTGGAGGTGGTTAGCACGACGGAGCACTGTTAGCTGTCCGGATGTGGTCGGTTCACACAGACAAACCTTACGAACACAAGAGTGCACACATACACACACCCACTCATTCACTTCATTCATGTTTCTTCTCAGATGCTGTGTGTGTGTACGGAGACAAGTTGTTCCCTGGTGGCTGTGAGAATATCATTACAGGGGATTTGGTTTCATGATGCTTCCTCATTCCTTCTTCCTGTAGGAAACAGCCCTGAGATGAATATTTGATCAGTCAAATCAGATGAAACTGGGCACTGTGGGAGAACTAAGGCAATGAAGAAAGAAATAGTTGTAGGATGAAAGAAAAAAGATATACTTACAGCTTGATTACTTAATTATTTACATGACTATATGTCATGAGTGCAACATATGAGAGGTCCCACTTGAATCCCAACACACTGCAGTCGCTGCAAATGTTCATACATGCACACAAACACGTCTAGTCACTGACCAACCATGGTGTGTCGGAGTTAAAGTGACTGTTACACTTGAACGTGTGTTTACTGTCTACAGCCACCACCTACGTCCACTCCTAAATACAGTAAGTGTTAGTATGGCTTGACTGGTGACTCACGTACACACACACACACACACACGCTCTAGCCACAGTACACAGACACACCCCCCCAGCAAACTGCTAATCCACTCGCTCCCCAGACAAACACATACTGTTGAGCTTAACAGCTTCTCTGTTAACCTACACACACACTCACAGAGGCCAGCACTCTCTAATATTGAGCCAGATTTCAACACAGTAAGCATATTGTGCACAAAGCTACAGCCGCTGTTCATTCATCTTCCAAAACTCTGACAGGTAACCTGAGGTAGTGTGTGATCTGTGTTTTCGGTAATGACTGCCAAAGAGAAAAGGTACTCCCTGAATGAAAGGACCATCATTTGTTTTATAACAATTGATTGTTTAGTCTATAAAATGTCAGAATTGTAAAATATTAAAACGATCATCACATTTTCCCAGAGCCTAAAGAGACGTCTTTAAATCACCTCTTCTTTGCAACCAGCAGTCCAAAAACAGAATAGAAACCATCTTTGTTCGTCAAATGACTTCTGACCATCAACTAATACACTAACAAATAACTATAACTATTGAACAAGAACTTCCTGTTTGCTACTAAACAACATCTTCACACAGTCAGATGAGCTGGATGGAGCCACGGTAGTACGTACACACCGTCCCACCTACACCCACGCACATACAGGCTCACTCTGCCTGCCCAGAGGCAGGAAATGCTTACTCAAGCAGTCTCAGTATTGCCTGCGTGTGTATGTCTCCATGCTACAGGAGTACAGTGATTGTAGTGGCGAGGTGAGGAGGTCTTGGATCCTTTTTGTGAACTTTATTTTTAGCCCAGTGCGGTAGAAAATGTGTCACAAGACCCATAATCACCAGACATGACCTTTTACACACACACTAACCATTTATGTTAGCCCTTCTCTCATCAGTCACACCCACAGACGCGTGGACACACACTGCATTGTAGAAAGCCCCACAGGCCTCTTACTGTCAGACAGAGAGAGTTTTAGAAAAAGAGTGCTGAGTAACACTAGTGTTTAAATAACCATAAATGCATCTGGGCATGAAAGCCTTCGCACAGACAACATGTCACTGTCACTGGTTCAGAGGAACTTCTCCCAATCCGAGCAGTGATTTTCTGCTCATGTGTTATGAGAGGTATGACCTTCTGTCTGCATTGGTTGTACTGAATTACTGTTGGGGTATGTGTCCTGAAATATAACTACAATATGATAAAAAATATAATATCTGTTTAATTGTGATCTAATCCATCATTTAAATTGTTTGATTACATCAGACGAGACATCTTTTGTGAACTATGAATGTTCACCTGACTTTGCATCGACATGGGGTTGAGTATGTAATGACAGTTTATATTTTTGGAGAACTTTCAATACATAGGTACAACAATGAACTTTTAACTGGTTATGAAACAGTCTCAATTCGATAGTGATCCTTCTCTATGATCTACATAACCATGACAGACCATCAGGAGGGAAATTGGCTATTTTTATATAAATATGTATAAACTGGAATAGTTATTCTGAATGGCTGTGACTGAGTCAGATTCCAACAGTCTGTGCCTGGGGAGAGAAGTTGCTCTTAACTGTGGTGGTACAGTGCCGCCAGAATCATTGTTGCTTTAAATACAGTGATCACCTAAAAAGTATATTCTGAATACTTTCAAGGTCAGTCTCCATCTTAAAGCATCAGATTGCCCACCTCTACAGTGAACTGTATGTTTGAGGTGATGTTGTACTGTGTTCTCATCTTTTTTGGAAGTCAGTAACATTATAGCTAAAGCAAACCTGTCTGTCTCTCAGGCATGCTTCCCTCTGATCCACCAAGTCTCTTTTGATTTACTGACACACCCCTTTCCACATATTTGATCACACAGGAAGGGTCAGAGATGTGAACAGAGATGGCAGTTTCTCTTACTCATCCCAGGCAGTTGTGTGTGTGTGTGTGAAAGGCCACATTTGGAGTTATGATGAATATCCTAAAATTGCAATTCATATTTTGAAGTACAATTTTTTTTTTTATAGCTCTTGCACCAATCTATCTTGGTTTGCATACACAAAAAAGGCCAAAGAATTGCAAGCAGAATCATATTTCTGCATCTTCAAACGCAAATAGTCATCAAAGTGTGCCTGGGGGCTGTGGACTAAAGGGCCTATCGTAGTGAAACGTGGTTTACTTCTGCTATTGTCGGCTACCTAGACGGATCCCTTTAGGCTCTTCTGTTTGTTGTCACTTGAAACTCTCTCTTTCTCCCTGATCCTGCCAACGCACTTGTTCTCCTCTGATCCAGCCGCTGAAACCTGACCTCGCAGCAGACCTCTGGCTGTCTGCCACCACATCCTCAATAACCCTGCTCACCTGTGTCTATACAGCATGTGAGAGAGAGAGAGAGAGGGCGGGGGAAGAAGCCGAGTGTGTCGGCATCACAGCAGGATGAGACAGTAGTCAAGCTGTCTGGTGTGAAAACGTCATTCTAGAAGCCCAAATTAATGAGACGGGTGTTTAGATGTATAGACGTGCACGCACATGTACTTGTTCCTTCATCCCTGAGCACCCAGTGTTGTCAGTGTGTCAGACAGACACGCTGGGTGTCATGTTTCTTTTCATGTGTGTAACTGTGCACCTTTTGTGACGTTACAGGCTCACCGCTGTCTGCCTCTAAATGTTCATTTGAAAGGTTTCTTGTGTTGCTGCATATTTTTCTTGCTGGAAGTGTGTCTCTGTCAGTGAAACATTGTCGTCTGTATGTGGGAGTTATTTCCTACACAATCATCCCTGTGTAGTATAATGTGTGTTGTTTGTTGTGTTGACCGGACCTTGTCTGAGTCACCCCTTATCACATGTAGCAACTGTAAAGTCCCTTCAAGAGATTCCAGACGGCAATCTACACTTTGAACAACACACATAAACACGCACAAGAATGTTTCCATTTGCATGACTGATAATGTTAAGTGGCTGAGATTGGGGCTCCAAATGCACAGCAGATATGGCACCGTCCTCGGACACGTGGCGCAACTACGGCTCATCTGCTGCTAGCTTGAGCACTTAACTTCAAGGGGGGGGAGACCATTAGAGGCAATCAGGGCTGTCATTTTTAATGGGCTGATCGAGACAAAATGGAGATGGACCTGTGGCCTAGTGGAAGAGTTAATGTACTAGGCCACTTGAGAACTAGGTAATGAGAAAAAGGCAGGTGGAAGTGGTGTGACTGTACAGCTGTGGTTGAGGCACGAGCCCAAATGGAAACCAGGCTGTGGGCTGAATTTACGCCAGCAGCTGGGAAACCACTTACTGCAGCTGAAGGGAACTCACTGCAGTTAACTTTTTAGTGTTTCTGTGCATTTGTTTGAATTGCATGTTCATTATGTACATTGCATCCACTCAATTTTGAGATGCGAGTCTTCTGCGTGTCTCATGGCAGACAGAAATAGCTTTGCTCAGCCAGCCCCTTTGAGCCTGTGGAGAGGACCTGTGGCAGGCGAGCCCCCTCCTGCCTTTCTTGATAATTATCTTCTCAGCACACTGTTCTGTTTTCGTGTAAGCATACGTGTGTGTTTTGTGACATTATCCATGGTGCATATTTATCAGCTTGCAGCTTTTACGCATGCATCATCCATATATAAGTGTTGAATGTTTTCTTTGTGTGTGTGTGTGTGTGCGTGTGTGTGCTCTCTCTGCCGGAGGGGACAGATTGTCAAAAGAGGGGAGGGCAGGCTGACCTTTTGTTCTGTTTGCTTAGTGGGCATTCCTCTGAGCACTGGCCCTCACCCAAGTTAAAGCCATCAGCCGCACACTGGACTCAGCACAGTGATGCCCCCACAGGGATGCAGTGACACTGAATCATTTGCGCCTGTCAATTTGTTGGTAATGAAAAGGGGTGGGAGAAAATGACCCTGCATGTTAAACAGCACAATGGTGGTTTTAATGCATCGTTGAATGGTTGAAGTGTGCTTTTCAATATATAACTGGATTGTTTGACGAACCTCAGAAGCTGAAGCTTCACAAGATGAACCGTGTTTTTTTTTAACTTTGTCACTTTTGACTGATAATTGACCAGGTTTGCATTTGGGCATGACTTTTCTCGTGCAGATCCAAATTATCAGCTTTTTAAGCTCTTTTACTCACACTGTGTCTTTCTCGCTCTGAATTTATGTTATCTGTGCTTGAACTCTCGAGTCTCTGACTTAAAGTTGTTCATATTTGCAGTTATCTTGATGCTTTTAACCAGGCCTAAACAGCTGAGCTAGCTTTGAGGAATGGCCTGATGGTGCTCTGGAATACCACCCCTAAGCTGCAAGGTTGTGTAACATGTTCACATGATGTGTGTTTGTTTGTTAATTTTGGAGTTATTGCTTTATCAACTTTTTTAACCCCGGCTATGATAGAAATGTGAAAAGCGCCTTTCATTAAATGTCCCCTTTCTGTAATTCGATATACTCAATAGCAGTCTAAACTGTGTGTGTGTGTGTGTGATTGTCTCCTCTGTTCTTCCAGGTCCTTATGGTTGAGGTGGTGTGTGGTGCCCCTTGCCATGCCTCCTGCCATGACAGACCTCCTGGACATATGGGCGGCCCACTCGCCCCTGGCCGGCCACGCTCTGGACCAGATCACTGTGGATTTTCTGCTGCCCACTGGTATCTACATCCAGATGGATGTTCCACGAGAGGCCACTATTCAGCACATCAAACTGGTGAGTGAGATCGATCACCCCAGTTGTATTAAAAGTCACATGTCAAATAAACGATGGTTCTAATAAAGGCTTTCTTTGCTTGCTTGTCCTGACTTTATGTCCTGCGATGCCTCTTGGTCTGTTGTCCTAAAGAGGACATGCACACACACGCACACACATGCACACACACACACACACAGTCACAGCTGGTCTGTTAGACATTATCTAATGCCTGTTTTGACAGAGGTGACTGCGGCTTGTTTATGAATGCCTGTTGCTTTCAGCATGCAAATAACTTGTGACATCATGCATTGCTGCAGCTAATTTTGTGAAGTGGAGGTCAGAAGTCACTGGCTGGATGAGTCTTTTGGGAGTTGTTAAGGAAATGACTTACCCTGTTTACAAAGTGGCACAAAGAATGTGTTTGAGAAAAGGTGTTTGTATCATCTGGACATTGGTTCAGCAAATACTAGAGGAAAGTGTTTTCTCTTAGCTTTGGTAGGATCAGATCACAACACGAGTTAGAAGTGGAATTATGCTCCAGAGTGTGTCATCATTTAATTTAGGAGGGCTTAAAGTGTCTACTGAGTAATATATCCATATTATATCGGTATCATGATATGACACTATGTATGGTCTTAAAATTTGGATGTCATATATCATGATATGCGACTGTTCTACTTGCATTTATTACTTCTTATATCCATGCTACTGAAACTGTACTTATAAGTAGCAATAGTCACCCGTACAAAAAAACAGTTAATATTTATTACAGTGTGTATTCAGTGTACAACATTTGTTTTTTCCTCATTAGTTAGCGTTTAACCTTGTCACAGCTGATATAAAAGCATACTCTCGTATTTTGATCAACGCAGAAATCATGCCCCCGCATTGACACACTTTCTCGAACATGTTTCCCTCAGACAGATGCCATTAAACAAAGCCTGAGGAGGTTGTTCTGAATGGCAAATAAACAAGTCCGGCTGTATATACATCATGTCTGCCAGTTCGTGGAAATCCCTTATGGCTTCATAACATGGATAAAGATACAGATCTGATTTCACGTTGTCTGACAGTCGTAGATACTTGCTCTGGGCAGTAGATTTTCATGGATCTATACAGTGAGTGAGGTTTCTGTCCAGTGGTCAGGCCTTATATATTTGTCTATTTGACAAGCTGTATATGCGGGTGTGTTGGCCTGCACACGTGAGAGATCTTCATTCCCAGAGGAGTGCATGTACAGAAGCAGTGGAAAGTGCTGGCAAATTATACGTCACTTAAGCAAGAAGGACAGAGGGGAAACAGAGAGAGGGCGACTCCTCCAGGACTTTTCTTTTAAATGAGGAGCAGGATAAATGTGAGAGCAGGTATTAGTTGAGCCAAAGGAGAGAATATTCATTTTACTTTTTCAGGTCTTCCCTATAACTTTGTACAGTACCGGACTCTTAATTGGTTATTAAGAAGGCAATTAGTTCAGGTTTAAGAATGACTGTCTTTCATTCATGCTCATAAACATCAGATGAGATTTCTCAGGCTGCCCCTCGGTTGTTCCAAGATGTTTTGAGGAATTTACCATTATCATTGGAAGACCTTAATTATCTAGTTGTGATTTGATGAGACTGCAGGCTTGCATAAGACGGCTTGTTAACACAGCATTGTGATACCGTTCCGAAGCTGGTTTGCCTGGTAATTCATTTGTAAGGAAATCAAATAATGAAATCCTCTATGCATTTTGCACATGGTTTATGGAGAGATGTGATCAGCATAACATAAAATCACGAGTGTTCTTTTCTAGAGAAGATTTTTGTTGTGATGTCAAACGTGTCCTCTTCCAGTGTGCCACAGCATAACTTTATAACCTCAGACAAACACACACAACTTGACTCCCAGCCCTGTGATCATGCTGCGGGGGCACAAGTACATGAATCATGGCTGGATTAGCTAGTGGACTGATTATTCACATCCTGATCGGCTCACCCAGAAACTGTGTCATGTTGCCATGATTCATGCTTGTTCCTGATCATGGAACATACACTTTTGTCAAAATATTACATCATTATGATGTGATTTTTTTAAAAATTTGTTTTACCTCCAAACTCCAAACTTAACACATTAAAGTGTGTTTACAGGTCTTGTGAAGTATTATTTGATTTGTTAAGATAAAGTAGTATAAAGTCTGTATTTCGATAAATATCTCCCCGTGATGTCACTCAGTTGTTAAGTTGCATTATGGGTAATGAAAGGGAATAATAATGTATTGAATGAAAATAAAAAGGAGATATTGATCAATTTATTTTAACCTGCTCATAAAGAGCTCAACAGTGTCATCAGAGTACAAATCGAGACCAGTTGACTGCTTTTTAAAACCTGGTGTCCACACTACCCATAATGCAATTTAGTCATTGAGTGACATCACTGGAGACAATTTATCGGATTTCATGCAGCTTCCTCTAGAGCCACAAAGGACTTTATACTAATTTTTCTTATATGTAGTAGTAGTACTCACCAAGACCTGTAGACACACTTTAATGTGTATGATTAGTTAAGTTACCATTTAAGGACCTTAAGGAAAGCAGCATTTTTCATAGTTCAATTCAATCAAAAGCACTGTGATGGTCCTGTATGTGTTAAGAAAGATGCTGTATTGTTGTATTGAACCCTCTCAGAAACCCTCAAATAATCTCATATATGCATGGCTGTTGTTTATTCTGGATGCACAAATTACTAAGAAGGATTTATTTAACTGAGTCTAATGGAGACAATAAAATTACTTCCTGTGGTTCTGTCTTGCAAAAGCACTTCTGTGAAAGTCTGACTCCTCTTCTTCCTCCTGCAGCTCTTATGGAAGCAGGCTCAGTCGTTCCCACTGTTTCCCGCCCTGGGCGAGATGGAGAGCCACATGTTCGAGTGTGTCAACCAGGCAGCGGTGCACGAAGAACTGGAGGACGAGACTCGCAGGCTGTGCGACGTTCGCCCTTTCCTGCCGGTCCTCAAGCTGGTGACGCGCAACTGCGGTCGAGCAGAGCGCCTGCTGGATTCCAAAATCGGCGTGCTCATTGGCAAGGGTAAGACAGCATCGCTTCTGAGACTTCCCCTCAAGTTAAAGTTATCATCCAAGCTCTTACACACATTACTGCCCCCCAGATTGATCCATTTACTGTCCCTGTTTGACATCGCCAATAAAGAAAAGCACTTAGAGTTGGTAAGTGGGACAGTAAATCTTCCCCCCTGCACAACAAGCCTTAAGCACCTCCTCCACTACACTCAGTAGCTCTCCTACTCAGCAACTTTTATCCCAGCCGTCAGAGCTGAGGCCCATCTGCAGCTGGCCTCTATCAGTGACCCTGCTGTCCGATAGAGAAGCGTGAGGATTGACTTGACGTGTTCCCGACATGTCTTCCATCACCTGTCACTTTGTGTTATCTCCGGTGAAGATTAGGCCGTTTAGGGAAGCATATGGGATTGATCAGTGCAGTAGAAAAGCATTGTCCTCTGAGGCGATTAAACATCTGTTGACAGAACGCTTATTAATGCATAAGAGGGAGAAAAATGTTTTATTTTTATATCTATATCATACTGTATATCCCAGCAGTACAGGTCGTAGTATAGCTACAGCAATGAATTGATTAGTTTGCAGATAGAAAATGAGTGTGCAGCTACTTTTAAAACTGAAACATCGTCATTTTTCAGACAAATTACACAAATGTGAAAACTTATTCCTTTTCTTTGTCATATATGATATCATATATATCTCTTTAGTTTTTGACTGCACAGCACTATATGCCCACTACATTACATTTAATTTGATGTAGTCCCAAAGAGATATAAACACACCAGCTGTAAGTGAAGTTGCACCTATACACACATTTGAACCTCTTCTGACAGTGATACTGAGGATTATGGAAGTCTTCACAACACGGCAGACCTCTTCAGAGGCAAAGAGGGAGAGAAGGGGCTCCGAGTCTAATTGAAGGAGACTCAGACGATATTGATATTCTCCCCTCCTGGCTCCACTTTGGTCTGACATGATCTTTTAAAGGCTTTTGTCAGAGTAAAGTGGTGTTTTCAAAAGGAACCCCACAGGCTCGTCTGGATAGTCCCCGCACACTCACACACCCCTCGAACCTCACGCAGCGCACAGTAACAAACTATTACACACTCACATGGACGACCATGTTTTTTTCCCCTCACACAAACCTGCTTGCACATCCACACAATGCTGCTAATGTGGTCCAGAGCGCTCCTTTGAATGCTGAGGCCGGTCATATGAATGTTAAATGCCTTTTAAATGTCAACATGTTGTTTTCATTACCAAGAGAGTATTGTGTGGCAGCCCTTTGATAAAAACGCAAAGACAAAAGCTCAACAGGGAGCACGGAGATAAAGAATGATCAGCCAAACAGCAGTATATACCTCTGGCATTTGGAACCCGTGTGAATATTTGGAGGCTCTGCTTTAATCCCATGAGACACTAGTGTTGTAATCGTTGTTACACATTCATTGATACTGGGAGCACATGCCTGGCATCAAGTGTTCCATGCATTTTTAATGAATGTTAAAGCATGTTAGCCTCATATGTACAGCGACCCACTCAACAGCTCTTTGGACTGCTTTGGGAAAGAAATCAAGGCCTGGAAAGCACAAATAGAAAGAGGACAAATAGACATGGACCATTGAAAGCCAACACGCTGTCCTCTCCTCTTCACTTTACATTCAGGAGGATTTTATAACAACATTTAAATACAAAGATGAAGGTTGCGTGAGTTTTTTTCTTCTAATTCTGCCTTTAATCAAGCCTGTAACAATGTCCTTTCCTTCCCACCACTAGGTCTCCATGAACTCGATGCCATAAATGATCAGGAGGTGAAGGACTTTCGCGGTAAGATGTTTCGAATGAGTGAAGAAAGGATGCAAAGAGTCCAGATGATGACGTACACAGAGTGGCTGCAGGCCTGCTTCTCCCCACAGCTGGAGCCCACAGCAGGAACAGCCATCACAGATGGCCTCAATGACCGGCCAGCCGACCTCAAAGTCATCATCCACTTCGACCAGTCTCAGGTCAGAGTTCTTAGTCTAATGCTGGAAAGTACGAGAAAGTAAAATCTAAGTATTTTTTTCTCTTGTCAGCCCATGGTTTATTATAGATTGCAGTAATGTGGAGAGAGTCATTCTGAATTGGAAACATTCTAAATAATGGTAGCGAACACTAAAAATAAAATAACTAATGTATTCCACAACATTTGTTGTTAGACCTTCCGTTATAGGGCTCGAGGCTATGATTATTTGATGATCTAACTAATTGCCTTCCCATAAATTGTTCAAACACAATAAACTATTTAGAATGAATGAGTATTACTGTAATATATACTTCAGGTCATTGAACATTATAGGTGTAATATTATGGTAAGTGGGACTTGGATAAATTACATTATGAGGAGAGATACTTGTAATTCTCAGTAGAGAGCTAGCAGTTATGAAGAATTATGGCTAATTTATGTACTTATCTCTTATCATTTTTCCAATCGAACAAGAGGAAACAAAACACTCCTTTGATAGACCCATTAGCCAAACCCATACTGTGCTGCCTGCACAACAACTCCGTATGCATAATGAGCTCTGAATAACAGTGTGACTTACTGCACCACTACAGCACACAAAACCAACTTGTTTGAGTGGCAAAAGTAGTCATGTGACTCCACCAGCGCAGGCACACGCAGCTACATAGCTCAGCCTCTTCTGCTGCTCACAGTTGGCAGCTTTTCAGTCGTCACGTGACTGAGCCTCAACTAGTGAGTCATGTGATAACTACTAAGTGGGTCAAAACCATCAGCGAAATTATGCCATCCTCCTGGACACACGCGCACATTAGCAAGGCAGCTCAGGGGACCCAAACCCTGATTAAAATGAAACTCCCTCTCCCTCTCCGAGCTCCCGGACTGTCTCCCTCCATCTGTCTTTGTCTCTCTCTCTCTGTCTTTTTCTCTTTGCCGCTGTTATAGAAATAGTGTTAGTTAATAATAAAACAGATGGTCGGGTCCCTCCAGACCTGTGCATATCAGCTTTGATAAACATCACCGACACACACATGCAGATACACAAAGGCAGGCCATCTGTGCCACTGTGCTCAGGTGGACACTGGCAGGAAGTCTTATCATGGAGGACAGACACAATGAGCCACATTATAGACAGGAAGTGGGGTGACGTAGTTTAATGATCAAAAGTGAATATGACCGAGGTTCCGTGTGAGCCCTGATTTTAGTGATGTCATTGGGATCATGGGGCTTTCCCCAATGCATGAGCTAACTTCTAAATACTGTTCAAACAGAAAAGAAATTGTCTAAAATGCTAAAATCCCTTCAGTACACGTCTGTGCTGCTGGCTTTGTAGTTCCACAATGCAGTCAAGACTGTTATTTTGTTATCGATTATAATTGGATGGCATTTTCAATCAGCCTCCAGGAAATAATAATTTCATCTCAGGTATCAGGTCATCGCCACGCTATAAATAGAACGAAGCAGTGAGCCCCAGTGCTGCACATTAGATGGCAATGTGTGGACGACCCGCTTGCATAATCACGCACTTTAGCGCACAGTCTGCTGCAGCATTAGTTCATTCAGCCACAAACACACAAATGTCCAAGTGATCGCTTGTATATAAACTCAGTGAATCTGTGTGTGTGCGCCTGTGTGGGAATTGAGATGCTTTTCGAGCTGGATGAGAAGTGAGCAGCCAGTCTTGGATTTTATGTTAAAACCTGTCTGTTGTGTCAAACAATATTGTATTCCTGCCGTCCTTTTCTCTACTTATGTCCTTTAAACTTCACATAGACAGGCAACCATCACTCTGGTGTCATCTCCCAACAACAGACACATGCGTTTGAATGAAAGCTGTTGTTGAGAAATAATGTTCTACTTTATTTGTGACTTTCTACGTAACAAGGCTTTAGACAACAATGTCTAGAAGCCAGGAAGAACTTTCACAGTTCCAAGCTTCTTTGAATTTGGAATAAACATAAGACCAGGATGTTTACCAGCATGGATCAGGAAAATGATATTAATATTCAAGGATTATTGATTATTAAATATTATTATAGTAATTTTGACACTCTATTACTGACCTGCAGTTTACATTTTGTGCTGAACACCAGGCGATTATTGAAATAATCTTGAAATGTAATCATTTTTTGCTAATCTTGTCTGTAATGAAGAAATGCAGCTATTGATTATGCTAGCTAGCTGCTGCAGTATTCACAGTACCTCACTTGATATGTAAGGTCTAAGATGTAAAAGCTGTAGCTTTGGGACACTGTCTCACGTCGTCAATCCAACTAACCATGCTGCTATCAATTTCAGCAGACAGACACTGCTTGTCATCACATTAATGGCGGTGCTGCTAGTTGGTGGAACACACAAATTGGTTGCTTAAATTTCCCCTCTGAACAAAATGTCTGTACAGAATGTGGTTTATGCATTGTATGCATTGTATGTTTTCTCACTTATGTTTTTTGACCTATTATGTCCAGATTTGACAGTAATGTACTCAAAAAATAGTATCCATGAAAAATAATCTTTTTGAGAACTAGTAAACACTCAAATCCATCTCTCTGTCTCTGTTTTCCTGTCTTGGCTTTCAGGACTCAGCCAGTGTGAAGGTGCAATCATCCTGCACCCCCATGGAGCTGATGGAGCTGGCTGTGAGGAAGTGGCTGACCACCCACGGGCCGGAGGAGGAGACGTGGAGGGGTCAGTATGTACTGAGGGTCAGCCACTGTCTGGAGTTCCTCTGTGGAGACAACCCTCTGATTCAGTACAAGGTCAGTGAACACACTGTAGATCAGTCAGGTGGCTATCAGTGATTGATGGACCTTTCTCAATATGTACAGCATGGTTAGTGATTGTTCTAGTGTGACGCTGGTATGTACAGTAATCCCAAAGCCTGTTTTATGACTGCTTTGTAAGAGTCCAAGCAGCTGGTAGCCTAACAATATTCTTTCTGGTAGCAGTGCAAATGGTGGATTGTATGTTTACAGTATCCATGTTTATGTGTAAATTGTTTTCAACTGTTTCAAACACATCCTTCAGTCAGCTTATGCCAGGTGCTGGCACTAACTGTTCAATAGAGGAAAGCATGTACAGTAGTCTCATCATTCTCCATTAAATATCTGCATGGTGGGGTTTTTTTGGTTTTGTTTTTTAAGACCTAGTTATTTATTTTTAAAAACCGTGCACAATAATGAGAATGTTAAATGCATTAGTCATTTGGCCAACTGCAGATGGGAGCAGGATTTAGAAGTTGACAACAGAGAAAGAATTCACCAAGCATTAAAAGTAGCAAGGTTGCATATTTTTTGCAGGAGGAACAGTGTTATGGAAGGGTTGCAGCAGGTGAAGCATACATTAGCATGCTGGCAAGTGACTGTTAAAAGCAGAGAGATGTGTACGTCAGAAACATTAGTTTGAAAAAAGAAGACATTTATTGGGAGCAGTTACTCTCACTAACCTGGTTGTTTGTGATCGAGGAGAGAATGAATGACCTCAATGGAATAACATATTTCGCAGTGTGTTCTTTCTTTAAGTTCTCTCGTTATTTGCTTTTTATATTGTACAAGGTTACTGCTGTATTTCTGTTCAGGTGAAATGTTTAGAATAGGGAGGCCTTTTTTATCAGACATTTATCATGAATTTAAAGATGTTTTAAAGTAGCTAAATGTTTCGATATCTCATGTTCAGTAAGCTTAGTGTAGTTAGTTACATGTCTTGTTTTTTAACATGAGATTGAAGTCATTTATAACTCCAAAGTATTTGAAAATGGCTGGTTTCCTGTGTGTATGCACCCTTGTATGTTGTACCTGTTTGATCAAGTGTGCTGACAAGCTGCACATAAATTTCACTTATTGCTTGTTTACTTTTCTGTCCTAAAAGTAATTGACCTGATTCTTTCTGAAAAGCAGTTCCACTTCCATTTTTAGTAAAGCTATGGTTTATGCAGCTCAACTTGAACACACAGCTAAAATATAAAAAAAGGGATCTAGCTGTTTTGTGTTTGACACATTAGATATGCACACAGCAACAGATTTCCTGTCCTGTCTTGTTTGCAGTACATCCGCACATGCATGCAAGCCAAGGAGCCTCCACACCTAACTCTGGTCCACACCAGCAACGTCAAGGCCATGTTTGATAAGGATATCACTGCCATCGGAGCTGTGGTCTCCCGCAAGTCCTCCAACCCACCTTTACCACTACCTCCCAAGAGAAGGGTTCCCACGGTTAGTCCAGCAACGTGTGTGTCTGTGTGAATGACTGTACTTGTCACCTTCTGTTTTGCAAAGCTTTTATCTTTTCAATATCTGCTGCTGTTTTCATGGGAACTTACTAAGGTGCTTTCCTAACAGCCACATATGCAGGTCAACTGATTGTTTTGACTTTTGACCTGATTAATGTCGCTCCGATGCAAATTTGACTGGTGATTATTTGGCATCACAAGGACTAAACCTAGGCTGTAATGAAGATTTTTTTTTGATGTACCCAAAGATAACAACCACATAATATCCGCCAGTGTGTCCTGATTATTGCTTTTGGTAAAAGCTCCACAGTTTGATTGATCCACCTGCACTGAGCGAGGCAGGTGTGGAAGTTTACTGAGTAAACACGCACTTGGCAGCTGCCACCTGTCATTTATGAGACGGTGTACTGAGTGTGTCGGAGCAAGCGTGCACTGCCCTGCCAGCATTTGCCACGTTGTCAGAAAATATCGCTGGCTCCTCACTGCAGCTGCCGCCAGGTGCGCAGTGAGATCACCCCTGGATGTGTGCATCCACATTTTAAATGTCAGGTTGAATTTAATTGGCCTTTCTTTAGCGTGTCTCCCAGGGGCTTAAGTGGCTGTTGCCAAGATGACTTTTGATGCTTGGTGATGTGTTGTTTGGAAAGTCTGTAAATGTAACAGGTGTGAATCATCTTTTGACACGTTACCACATTATATTTATCACTTATAAACTTAAGAGCATTAAAACAGTTAAGTTTTTACCGTTCCCAGCTTTTGATTAAATATTTGTGTTGCCATCAATACCTCATGTTCACTTTTTTTGATGAGTACATACAAATGATATAATATTAAATCCAGTCATTTTTTTATAATACGCCTGAGAAAAATGAAGTGTCACAATCATTGTGTATCAGGATTTGTGATGAATTCAAGCCTACTGAAAAATGTGGTCAGTCAGGCTGATGAGCACAGATGTGTATAATTGAATTAATGCATGTGCCTAAAAAAGACATGTATTTACCTCATGAAGAATTAATGGTAAAAATGTCCAAATAGTTGGTTTGCGGCTGAAACTGATAATCTGTTGTGGAATATCTAACAATTGTGAATATCTAACAATTGTGAAACATTTGGAATTGTGTTGAGTTTGTAGTTATTTGTGTAAAACCATTAATCGATTGTCAAAGTTGCTGCAAATTCATTTTCTTTTCATTGACTTATTGATTCATTGACTGATTGTTCGAGCTGCAAACTTGGTACTTATCTTCTTCCGATCAATCTACAGTTTATTCTCTCCACATGGTCACATTAAGAAGCTGTTATTGCAGCCTTCATCACCTTTTGACCTCTGTGACTCAAAAATGATTCTCAAAAATCCCCTGCCAGGTAATGGATCAACTGGCATCAAGTTTTACACATTTGTCTGTAGTGTATAGCTATTGATCTTAGAATAGATTTGAACATTTTACTGTTAACTTTAAAAGCCAGGATTGGACATTCGCCATGTCATATCTCAGACTTTCTATTGCCCTCAGTTTCAGTGATCCTCTGATTTGGTGCAAGACCTATCTTAAATTTAAAAGGTCCTCAGCTTTTATGATTTTTTTTGAGAAGAAAATGCTTCAATGTTTTTTTTTGCCCGGCTATACAGCTACCTACCCATGATACACATTTTTTCATGACTTAAATAGCTTAAAAAACTGATGGCAGGGATGTCACAAGTCAGGAGCTCATGAATGTGTCAGCGTAAAACCTGATGTAACACATCAGATAAACATCTGTCACTGCCTTTGGTGAATGTCATCTTGCTGATAAGCCAATAGCAATCAACAAGGCAAATGTTTAACTGATACATCGGTGCATCCCCGTTTATTACTTCATTGTATTGTAAGTGCTATGAAAATATAGTGTATAGCAGTGCAGTTCAATGCAGGCAGATTAGAAGACTCAGAGGCAGACAGAGATTCTTGTCGAACTAAGTTTACCATAGCAGTGTTGTTGCCTGTGACAGAAAGTGAGATATGTTTTCGGGAAAGGATCGTCTTATCAGATACTCTGCTATAGTGTGGTAGGAGTCCTGACTGATAATTGGTCCAAACAAAGCAAGAGAAGGGACCAGAGGGACGGCGTGTTTGTGGCGCTACAGTACTAGGAGGTCTTGTTCCTGCCTGTAATAATAGAGTCAGGCACAAATATAGTCTATTATCTGACATGAGGCTAATTACACACACCATCACGCTCCATTATTTAAACACACCAACACATATACAGTACATCCACCCACAAAGACAAAGGCAGTAAACAGCAGGAAGTGTGCTAGTTAGTCATGTTCAGAGACTCTAGGTGTCATGTGATGCTGTTTTTCCTGCTGACTGCTGACCCTTGCAAATCCACTTGGCTTGACATCAGAATGACCTGCCTGACCCCTCACATTGTTTGTGTTTTTCTATGTGCGTGTGTGAGTGTGAGAGAGAAAGAGTGTGTGTGTGTGTGTGTGTTCTCTTGCAGGGAACGGGTGGGTGTGAAAGAAGCAGGGTGTGGAAGTACATATTTTGACACTACATTATGCTAATACTGCTCACTCATTGCAAGTCTCTCTTTCTTCTCTCACTTTCTCTCTGCAGCAAGTACAGACGTGTGTGTGGGACGTGTCTATCCCGTTTAAGATAGTCCTAGTGAAAGGCAGCAAGGTGAACGCAGAGGAGACAGCCAAGGTAAACTCCTGCTTGGTCCACATCCATAAAACGAGCTTTTTCCTGTTAATATGTCACTGCAAGCACAGTCGGTTTCACATTTAAGGTTTTTATAACAGCTTTGGTTCAAATGTGAGGCTTTGAATACTTCAGATTATCTTGTTGATCTCATTTTGTTTTCATGAAGCTGAGCTAAGAAAACAAGTTGGCATTAAAGGATAAATTTTGCATTGTTTTTTAATATTTATATACATATTTAGGAAAGCCCATAACACCCAACAGGGATTGTGTCCTATAAACAAATATGGTTTTGTTGCCACAGTCTGATATACAGTATCTTATTTCTCTGTGCCATAGAGCTCCATTGTTCTCCAAAAACTATTAAAAACAGCATGAGTCACACTGGCTGACATGTTCCTTTATTATCATGAACACACACACACACACACACACACACACTGTAGTTTATTTTAAGTTGATCCTTCAAACAGTGTTCTGCACCGAATGGGGATTGATAATTCCCAACAAAGGCACTCCTGTTGGGGTAAAGTTTGTGAATAACTGGAGCTTTTTTAAACTGATACTGTATTTTTGTGAACCATTTTGAAAATGTTGCATCATCAGTAGGAATGAATGTGTATTAATAATCTGCCGTTGTTTTTGGTATGTTCATGGCAGTAGCTGGAGGTATGAAAAATTTCAGAGAACATCATACAAATCATCCACCTCTGATGTCTTATGAAATCTTTGAGCAGGGTGGCTTTTTAAATAAATATCAAATTAAAAGATGGGTATGATATTAATATCCTTGACAACCCCTCCTACCCACACAGGTCCAGGTTAGGGCGGGGCTCTTCCATGGCACCGAGCTTCTGTGCAAGCCGGCAGTGAGCAGTGAGAGCAGTGGCCGCTCAGACCACACGTGGAAAGACAGCACGCTGGAGTTTGACATCTCCGTCTGTGACCTGCCGCGCATGACCCGCCTCTGCTTTGCTATCTATGCCGTCATGGATAAGGTCAAGAAGCAGAAGTCCACCAAAAATGCTCACATCAACAAATACCAGACCATCCGCAAAGCAGGGAAAGTGGTAAGAGAATGCGTGTACACGAACCCACACCGCCTGCAGTTTGCAGTGGGTTAAATAAGGACAGAAGCAGTAACACATATACACCAGCTTTAAAGTGAAACTCTCGCCAAAAAGCAACCCAGGCTTTATTTGTGAAAGTCAAGTCCTTCGTGTAAATGCATAATTACGACGAAAGAGGCACTTTTAAGATTTATCGATCTTAAACCGAGTTTCGATTTCGGAAAAGCTAATTTTCAATGGAGTGCAGGGGCACTCTTATGCTAGCATCAAAATAGCTATTTTTCAAACACTAAGAAGGCTCGACACAACATGAAGCTTTGCTCGTAGCATCACCAGGGTCTCTACACACGAACGCGAGCATTGAGAACATTGTTTGTGTACACAGAGTTTACTAAAAAGAGAGCTTTTGGACAACTCACGTTAGCGGTAGCATTTCCCGCGCGCCGCCGTCATGGCAGACAGAAAGTGTCGATCCCCACGTGCGACCAAACAGGTAGGAGGTCCACCATTACTCTCCACTCGGGGATCGACACTTTTTTGTCTGCCATGACTGCATGTAAGAGTGCCCCTGCATTGAAAATTAGCTTGCCCAAAAACAAAACTACGGTAAATCTTAAAAGTGCCTATTTCGCCGTAATTGACTCATATACATTCACAAATAAAGCCTAGGTTGCTTTTTGGTGAGAGTTTCACTTTAACTAATAATTTATTGAACTATTTTTGACCTGTGTGATCCAGCACTACCCCATAGCTTGGGTCAACACCATGGTGTTTGACTACAAAGGCCAGCTGAAGACCGGAGAACTCATCCTACACTGCTGGTCTTCCTTTCCTGGTATGCACCCTCTATATCTACAAATGCAGTTGAACTCGGTTTAAATGAGCTTCACCACTGCTGCACTTAATGCATGTATGTTGTTTCATGTGTGCCTGTGTCTCTCAATCAGATGAACTTGAAGAGATGCTGAATCCCATAGGAACCATTCAGACCAACCCGTACACTGAGAACGCTACAGCACTGCACATCCACTTCCCAGAGTACTCGCCACATTCCATCATCTTTCCTCCCTTTGACAAGGTAAGACAGCAGTCAGTCATTACACTCAGTCGTATTCATAGAAATGCACCGGTGGGCCAATAAATTAGTAATGCACGCAACAAACGTTTCAGGACAAGTGCCATTCTCAGACTATATTTGAATGTCGATGACAGTATTACACCTCTGTGGCCTTTTTAGACTCAGAGGACTCAAGTGCAGTTGAATTTGTCATTGCTGTGGCGAAATGCTCTTCATAATGGTACCAAGCGATTATGGTCAAGTGGTGGCTGTTAGCAAGAGAGGTTCAGGATTTGCTGAGCCTGCCTGATGAGCAGTGTTCATTCAGTGTGTGTTCACTCAAACTGTGCTCGCTTGCTGTTTTGCAGATACTGGAAAAAGCTGCAGAGATCCTCAAAGCAAATGACTGCATGCCCATGGTGAGCTCATGTACAATGAAGATAATTGTGTGAACATGCCTAAATGCATTCAGAGTACATACAAGACAAATCGGGTAAAGATAAAGTGAATTACTTGTCTCAAGTTGGCCTGTAACAAATAGACACACTGCATAATTGCTCTCCGTCTCTCCCCATTCACACACATTTTTAACACACACACACACACCACATGTACATCGGCCTGTACAGCTTGTTGCCTTGGATACCCATTGTTATCACTTCGTCAGGGTGTAGCAGCAAAAATATTTCAATCCCCTACAAAACTGGAGACTCTAATCAGATTATTTTTACGTTTTCCTGTCTGACCGCCCCTCAACTAAAACCCTACTCCTGGGCGTGTTACAGCCACTTACGTAATCCTGTGTTTTGCTCAAGGCATGCCTGAACACACCCCTTTAATGTGAGACGTGTGTATCTGAAACCTTAGATTTACACCAACTACCATTTAGTGTCTTTTTTTCACTGAATGTCCAGATGTTTATCAGTTCATCGATTGACACATTTCCTCAGATATTATTTCTCTATAATCAAAGTTGAAGCGCATTTTTACTTATAGCCTTAAAGTTATTGGTTGCTTAAGGCATATGTGTCCCCTTTGAATCAGACAATTTCCAACCCTTTCCTGAGCAGAGACTATTCTGTCTCAGTCCTTGGAATGTTGAATTTGTTGAATTGAATTCAAAGTAGTTTAATACAACTTTTTGAAGCACTCCTGCCATCTTGTGGTTCTTCACAGTCACTGCTGCTGCTCATCATCATCCTTTAATTTCCTTTCACATCCTGGCCCTTCTAATTTTCCTTCATCAGTGCTCCTTCATCATCTCATCTTCTTTTCTGCTGCATCTTCTTTACCTTATCTTTGCCAAACTGCCCGCCCAGCTAACCTTTATTCCTTTCTCATCATTTCTCTCAGACTCGCGGTGGTAAGAAGTTCCACATAGAGCTGAAGGAGATCATGGAGCGTGATGCACTCTCTCAGCTGTGTGAAAACGAGAAGGATTTGATCTGGACACTACGCCATGACTGTATAGAAAATTTCCCTCAGTCGCTACCCAAGCTGCTACTCTCCGTCAAGTGGAGCAAACATGAGGACATGGCCCAGGTTAGGGCAGCATATCCGCTGTTTATCTATTTAAGTTCAGTCAGTTCTTTTCAATCCACAGTTTGGTGACACCGCAGATAAATGCAAATAAAAGTAGTTTTACCAATTGAACATTTTTAGATGCTATTATAAAAACAGACTTGGTTCAAAACCAAGTG
This sequence comes from Diplodus sargus, assembly GCA_903131615.1. Classification (NCBI taxonomy): domain Eukaryota; kingdom Metazoa; phylum Chordata; class Actinopteri; order Spariformes; family Sparidae; genus Diplodus; species Diplodus sargus. The sequence continues at coordinate 310,334 of CAEMYA010000124.1, forward strand.
CTTTTGAAAAAAAATATTGAATTGAATTTCCCTCGAAGGATTATAAAGCATGCTTGCTCCCTCTTCTTCTTCAGATGTGATGTTGAAGTGAAATTGACAGAAAACTAGCCTCACTAGCTCTCTGAAAGCTAAATACAACTAAAATTGGGTTCAGTAATAAACAAACTTCTCTACATAGATGGTGTTACATTACACTGCATGTTAATTGTGAGCGGTTATTCTACAAGTGCTAGACAGAGGTCCATCTAAATATAGTGTTTATTTCAAACCTGAACAACATTTATTCACCAAAAGGAATATCTTGATCACAATTGTTGTTCCCGTAAGACTAACTGCAGTGGTGTAGTTTCTGATAAACATTTTATTCACTGAACTACACTAGGACTGTATGTACGTTACTCTGATTAAACATCTGCGTGTACATTTCTGAGTATCTGTCTGTGTGGGTCTCAGCTCCAGGCACTGCTTCAGATCTGGCCCAAACTGTGTCCCAGAGATGCTTTGGAGCTTCTGGACTTCAACTACCCTGACCAGTATGTCAGAGAATACGCTGTGCGCTGTCTGCGTGATATGAGGTAAACATTTGTATCCACCCACACATACAGTTTTATACATTACAGTGTTTAACTTGTCTTTTCAAGCCTCTACATTCATATTATCATCCACTGCAATCCATTAGACTTTGTTACGTTGCCCCTCTTTCGTGCTGTCAGGTGATAGTTCTGCTATGTTTTGCTCCTTCTCCTAAAGCGAGACAAAAGCACATTATCCTAAAATGAAAGAAACGTGAAAGCTGGAAAACTCTCCTCCCATGCTTCTCTCTCTTTTACCTCTCTTCCCTCACCAGTAATGAGGAGCTGTCTCAGTACTTGCTACAGTTGGTGCAGGTGCTGCGTTATGAGCCCTACTATGACTGCGCCCTCACCCACTTCCTGCTGGAGCGTGCACAGGGCAACCGCAAGATAGGACACTTCCTCTTCTGGCACCTAAGGTGTGTATGGACACGTGGTCTGTGTGTACATAGAAAGAAAGGGAAGGAAGCCGTTTGTGAAATCAGTTGAGTCTTGAGAGCGTTCTCTTCTCTGCTGCCCTCTATAGGTCAGAGATCCACATGCCAGCTGTTTCAGTCCAGTTTGCTCTCATCCTGGAGGCCTACTGTCGAGGCAGCATCCCTCATATTGAGGTTTTAAAGAAACAGGTATGTGTCACAATAACAAATAAATACACTCTAGACTATCATGTAAGACTCTGGGATGCCTCAGTTCATTTTCAGTTTCGAAGTGGCATTACAACAAGTGAAGACAAAATGCCTCTGGACGTAATTGGATAGACCTACAACCAGTCAGAGCAGCAAGTTGGGATGGTGCTTTGTCAAGCAGGAAAAAAGGGCAGCCTGGCCGCAAAATTCCTCAAGTTACAGCTAAACAATTTCCCTGAAATGTGTTTCTGAAAGCAAGACGAGAAATAGACAATGTGGTAAAATACTATTGATTCATATATGTCAGCACTGAAACACTCTGATCTGAGCTCCTTGAGTCTGGTGTGTTTTACGGGATAGATCTGCTGACCACACCAACTGTGAGACCTACAACCAATTTGGACCAGTGACACTGTTATTGTATCAACCCATTAGTTAAAAGGTTGTCATGGCCCATCACAAACCAGGTCTAAGGGAAATCTGTTGAAATGGGAAGGTTATGAGACGTCAGTGAAAATGATACATGACATGGCTATCCTTCAGACTATTACTCTGCTAGTGCTTAAAAACCAGAACAGTTGTAGTCTATTGCTGATCCCCAGTTGGACTGGATCTATGGTAGGCCTATTTTTAGCACGTCAGAGTGACAGCAGCGTCACCTTCCTGCCCTCTGACCTTTGCCCTCCTCACTGTTGATTCTGACAGTTCCTCTTGTGGATGCTTCCTCATACTTCCTGACATTTATCTGGCCACCTTCCTGTTAGGAAGAGCATGCACACTGCTGACATAGTCTGCTTAAGGAGGGATATAACAGGGATTATCAAAAAAAAATGTGTTTTCTGTAACAGGTGGAGGCCCTGAGTAAGCTAAAGTCTGTGAACGAGCTCATTAAGCTGGGAACCATCAAGACAGCTCGAAGTAAGACCAAGGAAGCAATGTTGACTAAGGAGGCCATGATGACTTGTCTGAGGCAGAGCGGCTACTCAGAGACTCTGTCAGACCTGTACTCCCCTCTAAACCCCAATGTCCTGCTGTCTGGCATCAAGTAAGACAACAGTATTATGATCACAGGTCCAAGTTTCAGATCAGATTGTACTTTTTCTCCTCTGTTTCACAATGAAATTCACTGTCTCTTTTGACTCCTGTTATCAGTGTAGAGAAGTGTCGGTACATGGACTCTAAGATGAAGCCACTCTGGATTGTTTACAACAACAAGCTGCTGGGGGGAGACACACTGGGAATCATCTTCAAGAATGGAGATGGTAGGTGGAACCAAAGAATGGGGGAACGGAGGTGAAAGAGAAAAGATGTCGGGAGGGAGGAAAGTAGAGACACATTAAGGTCATGATGGTAAAGGATAGAAATCACTTTCCAACTGTTAAGTAATGTTTTGCTTTTCAAAAACATTTTTAAAACGTATCTCTTCCTCAACTATTCCCTTTCCGCAGACCTAAGACAAGACATGTTGACCCTCCAGATTTTGAGGTTAATGGATCGGCTTTGGAAGGAGGCTAATCTGGACCTCAGGTGAGCTTTTTTGGCCGTATATCTGCGCGTGTGTGCGTGCGTGTCTGTTAAACTCTCAGACTTTGTCGAGCTTGTTTGTTCCTGCTCTCTGCAGGGAAGGGGAAGCTTTGGTGGGGTGCAGCAGAGGAGGGGATACACTAAATCACCCCATGCTAGTGTGACCTCCAACCCTCTTACACCCTCGACATTTCATCCACACAGACTCACACACACAATAACTGCATTACACCCTAATCAAATCCACACTTTCGCACTTTTACAAACCCCTTTTCTCCCTTCGTCATACACTGACACATCTGGAGCTGAGCAGTGGAGGGGGTTGTTTTGACAGTTGAGCTTGAGGACGGTGCTTCGGATTACAGGGACAGCAGTTCAGAGTTCAAACACAGTGACGGGACATTGTGAATGAAGGGAGGGACGATGTAATTAAACCACTATGATGTGTTGGATTTGAGTTTGTTCTGTGATTTCTTGCTGATTGATTTTACCACACACACCCATACTTGTTGGCTGGCTGTAGTCAATTCTTTTGGTTATTCAAACTCAGCACCTACCAAGTTGAGGAGGAAATGCCCTAAAGGCATTTGGTATCCATTAAATCTTTGTCGGATTGAAAATTATATCTAGAAGTGTGTTTTGAGCTCATGGCTGTCTGATTAGTAGGACGTTAGGGGTCACTATGTCCACGTCATGAAATTCTGCATCCTCTACCAACCTACTGCCATCTTGTGGGCAGAAAGCAGCAGATAAAGTGCATGAATAAGAAAAAGTACAATTCGTCTGGCTGATCTGCGTGCCATCACATAACCGCCATATGGTCTCAACCAAATGTTCCCATCTGTCCTATCTCAACTCAGTGTAAACAGTAGGATACTGATACTGTCTGACAGAGAAAATTGCACCCAGGGGAGTGGATGTGAATGAACTTGCAAATAGCTCACTGCCTAATATCTTAATCTAATGAATACACAACAGTGGAACTGAATCTACAGCAGCACACACAAAGCTGTGCATACACTGCCTGTTCGATGACCCAAATCAGACTTTTGCTTTCATGTTGCAAAGATTTTTTCTGATTCATGTTATTGAGGACTTTGATCTTTGTCACATTTATTTCAACATACAAATGAAAAGACACTGCTACTAATACATGTGATCGTTAATACAGAACGTATATGCAGAGTATTTCAAGAGTGAACAAAATCCAAAATGGGGCGTTCGTTAAAAAACTACTCTTTGCCAGACTTACTGTTGTGAAAAATATGTTAACCATATTTTTCTCTGGTAAAGATCAACATTTAAAATTGTACTAACAGGTGTTTATGTGAAAATACTGGATTATGTGTTCTGCATTAGGGCAATATATGTTAAAATGATATGAGATAATTTATTATCATTATATCGTGGTATGCCATAAGTGTTGTCTTTTCCTGGTTTCAAAGGCTGCATTACAGCAAAGTGATGCCATTTTTTGAACTTACCATACTGCTCTATTTGTTCTGATACTGGCCTCTCTTCGTCATTATATCCACATTACTAATGACTATTCCACTATCAAAAATGTCAAGTTGATATTTTTTGAAAGTACCAACAATTATCCCAAAAATGCTGTTGCATTATCGATATCGAGGTATTTGATTAAACAAATACGGTGACAGTTTGTCTGAAGTGCTCTTGGGGAGATTTTAAAATATCAAGATATGTATCGCAATATTGCTCAGCCCAGGATGGAACTATTCCCAACGAAATCATTAAGCTAGTTTCTTCTCTTCATGCACATGTCATGCAGAATCGTACCGTATGGTTGCCTAGCCACAGGCGACCGGGCAGGGCTGATCGAGGTAGTCTCATCGGCCGACACGATTGCCAACATCCAGCTGACCAGCAGCAACGTGGCAGCAGCTGCCGCCTTCAACAAGGATGCTCTGCTCAACTGGCTCAAAGAGAGAAACTCTGGGTGAGATGCTGCCTGCTGATTACATGAGTGCGATAAAGGCACCACTGAGGCGCCATTAGAAGAGAGTTAGAGTGTATAAATTGTATATTTTGGATTGACAGGGATGCTCTTGATCGAGCCATCGAGGAGTTCACTCTGTCATGTGCAGGCTACTGTGTAGCCACCTACGTCCTGGGCATCGGAGACCGCCACAGCGACAACATCATGGTCCGCAGCACCGGACAGGTAAGACGGGCTGTTTTATTCGTATGAATTATCCAGTCTCTAATTCTTTTAAAGTGTTCACATATTGGCCTTCTTGTTTGTCAGCTCTTCCACATAGACTTTGGCCACATCCTGGGCAACTTCAAGTCCAAGTTTGGCATCAAAAGAGAGCGTGTACCTTTCATCCTCACACATGACTTCATCCACGTCATACAGCAGGGCAAGACAGGATACACTGAGAAGTTTGGCAGGTTTGTTCACCGTGGTTTATCCTTTTATCTTCACCCTGTGTTTTTTTCACATTTATTTGTTGGGAAGAGTCGATGAAGAGTGCTCAATAATTTTCTGAGATTAAAGAGTATAAGTACCAAATGAGGGTTAACCGTCTGAGGAAAGACAAGACTTTCAGAGGCGCAAGATGTCTGCATGGACATATAGGATCACAGTCAAACCTTACGTAAGTTTGTCCATGCAGTATCCTCCTCCACCAGCAGCCGGCAGTAGCTGCTCAGGCACTGATGAACATCAAGTTTTATCAAGGAGAAATGTTCTCTGATAAAATATACATCACAACTAGTCTAGACCCCACTTTAGAATGCAAAACCTGCCCTTGTATGGTCAAGTCTCCCTGGATCCACAAACTAAATCTTTGATGATGTTGCATTTTTTTCTACAAAAAGTAGATTGTTTATAGCAACACTGTAATGATGACTACTGCCTCAAGTGAAAATATACAAAGTAAAACATTCTGCTAAATTCTGATATTGGTCTTTATTTAATGATTATATACGACATTACTCAGATGACAAAAGACACATTATTTTTATATATAGGGGTTATGTGGTTATTTATTTAGGAATTTTTAATGAAAAAAAATCTATGAAAAAGGAAAATGGGAAGGATCAGTTCAGTTCTCATCACTGAACTGATTATGACTCTGGAAATGTACAGACGTGTGTTTGTTACTGAGGCTGGAGAAAAACACAACACAGATGTGTATCTTGAATCAGTGCTGCTAAAGCAAACATTGTTTGTCAGTGAAATAACAGCGGGGGAACACGTCATGTTGTGAAAGTGGAAATACCCGTGTTACAGTAATCGGCGTTATTATGACCTTCATTTTTAAGTTTACTGTAGGAAGGTATGCATGTGGAGACACGTCCTCCTGTGTAGCATTAACTGTTTCGATAGCTGAAGTTACTACAGCTCATAAGTAATCTAAATAAATGTATGATGCCCTCGTGTGTAGCCTTGCCAAAGCCACGCCACAGTGAGTTTGAGATGGTGTTGAGTGTTGGATTGTTATCAACATGTGTCCGTGAACTTATCATCATCAATGGTCTGAAGCAAGTGCAGGTCTTTACATTATTAACTGCATCGACCGTATGGCTTTATATATCAAACTCAGTATGAACATGTGACATTAAAGCTGCTTATCTAACATCAAAGCTTCACAGCTGGGTGTTGGTGGCATCTCCTGCCTGATGTGAAGTATGTTTAGCTGTCAAAACAGATGCACAGTTGTGGTGAATTGCGACGTCAGCTGTGGTATGTGTGGGTTCAACAAAGGGTACATCTGGTATCAGATACGAGGGTGAGAGACGTGTACAAATCATGTTGTGAAGCGGAAACACCAGGGTGGAAGTGTGCCCTCTACAAGAGGGCCGACAGTTTATTCAAAACCTAATCTTTTGTAGCTGGGTATTTAGATGTCCACATTTGATTATCAGCACTCATTACGTAATACATTGCAACAACTGAGGTGTCTATAGAGGACCTATTTAACTAGCATACACATTTTGACTACTTAGGTTTCGTAGCTTGCAGAGTCAGTGGTTGTAATGAGGACTCTGAAACCACCTAATTTGCTGACACAAAGTCAGACTGCCTTACGTCATAGCATGGTTGGCCTAAAACATAAAGGAAGTGTTTGTCGCCCACAATATTTTTTTTCATTTCACATTTCTCATCTTTTTCCACCATAGATCTGCAGATATGTTTATAGAAATATTTTAACATATTCGTCAGCAGCCAGAGCCCTCTGGAGCTCGTAGAGGCGTGACACAGCATAGTTCAGAACACTAATAAGAGAACACCGTGTCTATTATTATGAACTCAAAGATTCAAAATCAAGAAATGATGAACTATGTCTGTGATTGTCTATGTTGCTCTTGTAGTTTCCGTCAGTACTGTGAGGAGGCCTATCTAATATTGAGGAAGAACGGGAACCTATTCATCACACTGTTCGCCCTCATGCTGACTGCTGGCCTGCCGGAGCTCACCTCAGTCAAAGACATCCAGTACTTAAAGGTAACACACAGGCACACACAGCTGGCTATTTTGCTTTGATGTTGTTCTTAAACTTTTGGACTATTTGCCTACACCATTTGACTTGTGGGTGACCATTTCATACCCAATCATGATAGGATCACCTGCAGCCTGTGAACCTGGTCTTATCTTTATCCAAGGGGTGGGAATCTCTTGGCACCTCACGATTCGATTCAATTCGATTTGATTGCAATTCAGAGGTCAACGATTCGATTCTAAACCGTTTATCGATGCATCTCGATGCAAAGATTTTTTTGCGTACATTTCCATGCATAATTTGAAAATAATAAATATTTTATTAAAGAAACGGCTTTTCCATGTCACAAATAGATGTGAATTTCTATGAACACAGAATCCTCCTGTTACAGGCGATGAGAGAAAAACAGTATACTGTAGCCTTTATAAGAATTAAAAAAAGCTTTTCAATGCAATAATCAATGCAGCTTGCATTTCAACACATTATGGACCTATGTATCAGCTCTTATACTAAAACATGCCTACCCACTTTCATCAAAGTGTCCAAAACTTCTGTTTTAGTTTCACTGTAGAGTGTCGGTATGGCTGCGTCAGTGAAGTAACGCCGAGATGGTATTTTGTATATTGGCTCTGGAGTGAACACCATCGTCCGAAAACCCACGGTCTCCACTACTGAATACGGTCTTAAATCCAATGCAGTAAAACTTGCAATGGATTTGATAATCCGCTTCACCCTCTCGGAGTTCGGTGGAAGTTGTCCCACCACCTGCTCGGTTGTTCTCTGGCTGCCATCTGCAACAGGTCACTGCTTCTCTCCCAACTCTGGGTGGTATCGCGAGGTGGTTTCTCATATTAGTTGTGTTGCCAAAGAATTTAAGTTGAGTTCTACACACCGTACAAACTGTGTATTTTGTCGCCGCTCAAACATAAACAACTCGCACATGTGTGTTCGGTGCACATGCGTGTACAGCAGAGAATCAGCAGGCGCTTTCTGTAGTGCTCTGCAGCGGGCGAACTGAATGTTGCAGCGGGCGAACTGAATGTTGCAGCGGGCGAACTGAATGTTGCAGCGGGCGAACTAATTTCAGTTTTAAAATTCCGATTATTATCGGACTATTATCTGTAAATAAATTGACTATAGGTCTAAGAAGGCTTTGATGATAAATGCATTCTGTCATGTATACCACCAGAAATGATGGCTAAAAACGTACATTTGGCTCAGAGAGCAGAATAAAAGAAATACAGTTACTGTGTCTCAATGTGTTGCTTCGGAGAAACTGCATATTGACATAGTTCAGATTAAGTAGATTATTGTTATATTGTTTCATTATTCGTTAGCTGCCATTTTAAACACACTCTGTGCCCATTTCATTCATTTGCTTCAAACCCTCCCTCCTCAGGACTCTCTGGCTCTGGGTAAAACTGACGACGATGCACTGAAACAGTTCCGCCAGAAGTTCGATGAAGCCCTGAGAGAGAGCTGGACAACCAAAGTCAACTGGATGGCCCATAATGTGGCCAAAGACAACCGCTCCTAGAGCAGCTCAGACCCCTCGAAGGCCAGGGGTCAGGGACCACGAGGACACAGTGGAGGAGTGTGTGAGTGCGCAGGAGGGCAAAGGTGTTCCAAGGAGATGGGGTGAAAGCCAACCTGGTTTAAAGAAGGGAATCTAGTAGAACATCCCAACCATGAGAAGATTCACCCCCACTTACTGTATACACAGAGTAAACCTACTTTCCTACGAAACTGGTCAGTTAGCCTGCACCCTTGCTTCCTGTATCCCTCCTCGTCCTGCATCACTCCAGCATGGTGCCTCCTGAAAATCCAAATTCACGGTCTTCTGACATTTCTGTGGAATCATGGTGGGCAAAGTCGTTGCGAGTTTTGCACAGGCACATCAGCTGATGGAGCTCACAGCCAAAGGAAGGGAAGTGAAGCACCTACTCTGCCCACACTCTCCCTACGGGGTGGGTTGAGAACAATAGTCGTGTATTGGAGTGGTTGAATTTCGTAAGAAGGACTTGAAACTCGGCTTGTATGGACTCTGAAGGGGGACATGGTATGACCACACCCCTGAACTGTTTTGAGTACAGCTGAGATAACAGATGGGTGTGGAAGCGCAGAAAGGAAAGGACAGAAACGTCTGACCCCCATGTCTTAAAACAATGTGCACAACGCCCACAGGAAGTGCATCTTAACTGTTTCGCTCCCGCCGCTCCAAGTGTGCCTCAAAACTGCGGGAAAGATTGTATTTTTTATGAGTTTTCTTTTTCTGTTGCCATTCAAAAATGTATCATGAGACATCTATGTGCCAGACTACTTTACTAGTCCGCAGAGAAAACGTGTACGAGGGAAATACTGATGAAATAGAAGGATTGATTAGATAAATAGATGCCCTGAGCCTCCTGGTCCACTGTTTTAATCTCACTTCATTTGAACAATTGAACACTGGAATGTTTTCAGAAAGATATATATGAGAACCTTTAAATAGTCTTTAAATGAACTAAACACTTTATTTTTGTCAAATCAAGAGCATTATTGGACAAAGTTTTATCAGATGTGAGTTATCACTAGTCAGCCTGTCTTAAAGCCTAAAAGGAGGTGAGCCTTTAAAAGCGCCATCCCATCCATGCTAGCAACCGTGACGAATAAACTCACTGAGGAATAACTCATGCTTTTAACATGGTAGGACCAAAACAAAAAGCAACATTGAGTCATTCTGTTGTTCATACTGTGTTTTTAATTATCTGTCTCTGAACTGAATGTGAAAATACGTGCCGCTCTCTTTTTAAGTGTATTGGTTTTTATACGAGCAGGTGTGGGCGGAGTTTGGGGCCCGTGTGGGCAGGGTCTATCAGTAGGGACATTACACTGCGATGCAAAGCTACTTCCTTGTTTTTGACATAAGGTGCTCCTCAGCATCTGCATCTCTGTTTGATTTTCGTGCAATATCCGAGTATATGAACCATATCCTATTATATAAAACCTTAGGCCAGGGCCTAAGCCTATAATGGTTTCTCTCTCTGTCGGTTTATGTGTGATGCAGCTGTATTTCGCACCACTAGCCTTCAAAAGTCTCAGACACTGGATATTGTCAAATGTACAGGCTTTCATTGTTTTGCTGGTTTTTGTTTTCATAGGAGTTTTATTAAAGTTATTTTCCAACGCGCTGCATTTCCGCCTGTAGTCTGTTTTTTTGTTTTTTTGTATTCTAGATGTGGGTTGTGTTGCTGCGCCTGCACCCGCCAGCAGCATGGATATTTTCTCAGTTGGGAGATCTTCCTGATTCTGGTTCAGAAATATATGCCAAGCTATTTTTGCCTGCTTCATGTGCAACAGAAAATAAAAAGGAGCCTCATTGACAAATGGAAAAGTTATTGTCGACAGAGTTAGTTGAGAGCTATCAAGTTTAATTTCCCTGCTTCAAGGCGAAAATGATAATGTATACAAATGACATAATCTAGGCCCACGGTATGGTTTAAATCTCACAGGTGGTTCATCTTAAAGTGTAAAGCCTCACTAAATAATGCTTTATCTGTACACACTGACCTTGTATTCAAGGCCACACCTCAGTGTTGTGGATGCACAATACTAAACAAGTGAGAGCACACTGAGGACTTTATCTGAAGATGTTAGATTTGACCAAGGACATAAAATACCATCCTAACCCTGACACACATAAGAGAAAATAAAACAAATGCTCGCTCACAGTTTGAAAACGCTCCAGTGAAGGTTTTCAAAACATTTCACCAAGTCTCAATTGCTTAGGTAAAATTAACTGAAATGATATATATATATTTTTTAATGCCAAGTTGTTTTTATTTGATTGATTTTTCTGCTACTTGATGCTACAGAGACATAAATGGAGTGAAAAGGCTCAGCATTGTTCCTAAAAAGGACAATAAGTCTGAATAGTGGCGTCAGGCTTGGATTGTAGGTCGGGGTCCACCACCAGCGGAAAAGTGTCAGTATTTGATGAGTTGGGAATGTGATTTAAAGACCCATCCTGTGTACTAAAGATGTTTATTCTATAACAATGCAGCGCAATTTCATGAGCTACAAAGTCTGAAGCTTAATTCTCAGTTCATAGAGATCGTGGGGCTTCCTCTGACTAGAATAACACCAAAGAAGTTGTTTTTTAGGATGTTTAGGAGAATGGCGCAATGCTCTCCAGATATGTTTTGTGGCCCGTGAAACTTCATTTGATTGGATTTTCCATCAGCACGGGGGTGAGGAGATAATGACTTGGTTTTCATTTTTGGGTGAATTTGTAAAAATAACCAATACCTATAGCTGTGACAAAATGTGTGTAAAAAAAGTGCATTATTTATTTTAACATAAAATTAGAATATAGAACGTATTACATTTAGAGAGGAGAAGTATAAAGTAGCAAGAAATGCAAACACAACATCCATAAATTGTTCTTCAAGGTGCTGATGAGTTAAAATCTGAGGCGCTCATCTTTTGTTATGATGAAGAGCAGCAGACATTTGTCATACTCGGAAATGCCTGGGTGTTAATAATACGTTTAATACTGGCTGTATTCTATTTATGTGCCCCAATAAGTCATAACAGTGAGTCAACGTGCACAATATCTAACCAAAGCAGTGAAATGGAGGTCAACCGTTATTATTATAGTTTCTCCCATGAAAACAATGTATTGTTTTGCACACAACCTTGACATAGATATGGAGCTTTCAAATATCGTCCAGTGTCACTTCTCCTTGTTTATAAACTGCAAATTGTGACCTCCTATCTCTACCCTGGAATTAAGGGATACAAAAGGGATGTTTGTAAATGCCACCCACCTTATCATGAAGTTCCTTTGTGTGTGAGTTCTTTATAATCTGAAGTGTACAAAAGTGCTTTTTTTATTGCTGTACCAATGACTCAGAAACTCTATTTCTCTTCCCTCTGTGGGAAATGTTTCACCGATCAGCATTTATCGGTTTTCTATTACTTTAAGTCGCACTCATTGCTCAGTGTGAATCATCTGCTGTGTGCGTGTGTGTGTGTGTGTTGTTCACTGCAGTTACATAATTCACCTTTACCTGGTTGAGGACACAGCTGCGGATGTAAACAAGGGATATACGCCATCCGATGGAAATTAATCTGAAAGTAAAAGATTAAGACGAGGGCAGTGAAGAAAAAAACAACAGTGAATATAATTCAAAGCACACAGTGTTCAGCAAAAGCTCTTATGTCATCCTCTGCATCTATAGATGAAATACACTGGTGCTCTTCTTATCTGATACTCCCTCCGCGTTCATTCCCCCCCCTCCCCCGACATCACTTACGTCAACAGGTAGCCGCTGCTGCCTGACTTTGACATTCATGAATATAAATGATGGATCCATCCAACACACAGGCGTACGAGGACAGAGCAGTTAACTGGCTGTGTGATGTTTCAGTCCTCCGCTGACTCACCGGAGATGCTTCTTTAACCTAAGCTCACACATATTTGATGCTGCCCTACATGCATGCCGCTTCATACGTTATGTGGTGTTTTCTAAAAGTGGTCTGTCTTTTTTTAGGATGCTGAACGTGCATTCAGAAAGCAGCGGCAGCACTTAGCTTGAGTATTTCCATTTTCTTCTATACTTTATACTTCCACTCCACTACATTTTGGAGACGGATGTTGTACTTTCTACTCACTTCATTTATTTGATAACTGCACTGACCAGTTACCTTACAGATGACACGCTGCTTCAGAGCTAAAGCACTGCATGTTCGAGTGTAATTATTATTGGATTGAAAATAAAAACGGTAATTCGGACAATGAGGGAAAAGCTCATAATCAGATCTGATAATTGTCTGTGTAAATGTTATTCATAATTTCCTTTTACTTGTGCTTTGGAAATTTCCAGAAAATTACTTTCCATACATAATGACATTAAAACTTTTAAACTTTTATTGAAGTATCATTTGTATGGGCAACTTTTAGTTTGGGCAACGTCATATTTTAACACTGTTCTTTTACCCAGTATGACTTTTGGGTACATTTGAAAATACTGGTGACTTGCCTTAAATATTCAAGGCTAACATCACTGCTTGAAAATATTTGACACGTGCTTTTTATTTACAGGTCCAGTGCATACAAAATATAATTAAAGAATATAATATTCATTATTAAATTTTCATTAGTGTATATTCTCCTGAAACTAAGAATTCGTTTTTTTGCTTGACCTTAGAATGAGCCTTTTAAATTTGCAGAGGGAGGGAGTCCTCTTCTGCTGAATCCGCCGCGTGGTGAGGGTGAGCAGAGAGGCTCAGTTGGTTGTAATCTGCAACAGCACCACGAGATACCACTAAATACTTCACACTCCTCTCCTGTGGAACCATATTCCAGCGTAAGTTTGGGAGGCAGTCAGCCTCTCTACTTTTAAGAGTAGGCTTCAAACTTTCCTTGTTGGTAGAGTTGCACGGGATCTTAGCTGAGCTGCCGCAGTCAGTCCCCATGATGCACCGAGCTCCTCTCTTGTCCTCTCCATCTGTACACATTCCTTCTTTCAATTTGGATTTGTTTATTCATCAATGAGTTTTGAATTCTTACTTTTTATCAAAAGAAGCAAATACAGGTAAGTAATCCTGTGACTCGTCTTCAACTTCCAACCTCCCTCCTCAGTACACTGAGCCACACTGTGCAGAACACCAGAAGAAGTCAGTTCATGCATGCACGGTAACATATGTGGTGATACATGCAAATTAAATGTAGAGGATATCTGGTTAGATAATCATAATAGTCATGACCGCCTGTCAAAGCTCCTGGGCTTTAAAGATAAAGCCACCCACGTCATGACTCACTCCTGTTCAGGGAATTCCACCCACCTGTAGGTTCTCCCAAACTGCTGTCACCTCCAGCAAATGAGTGTGTGTGCATGTGTGTCTGAAATAAAGGATGGTGATGAGAGTGATCCATGAATAAATCAAATTGTTTTGTCAGTTCCGCCCACAGCATTGCAGGGTGGTGAAGATTTTAACCCGTCCACCTACGCTCACATCCACAACTCAATGCAACAAGTTTCCACCTCTTCCTTTGGGCCCGTCGAAAAAGGCTTCCTGGGAAATGCTGGAAAGCACAAAGCCAACAAGTGAACCTCATACTGTTAGTGCGACATCATACGAGCCAGTTTAGAGAGGGTGGATGTGAGAGACTTGGTTCTCACATGTTCTAGTGAGTGGACACAGAGTGTGATGAGGCAGACTGCAGTGTGTTGGTTCTTAGAGTGCCGCCTCAGTGGGGTGCGTGGTTGCCACTTGAAACTGGGACTTGCGATGCTCAGAGAGCCCGAGTCTAGATTTCTGCGCAGAGCTACTTCACGAAAAAAAGCTCTTGGCTGAAGGAGGGAAAATATGGTGTTGTGGCTGCCATGCCAGCATGGGAAAACAGTGCGTGCTCTCCAGCCACAGCCATGGATAACTGAGATGCGTAAGCTTGGCACAGAGGACAGTCCCATTCATCATAGCAGGCTGTTGAACAGAGGTCTCAGTTGGGAACAAGAAGAGGAAGCGAACCTTCATCCCTGTCAGATGTTACGCCTGATGGTGCAAGCAAGAGAGAGGGAGCGATTAGAGCCTGCTTCTCCCAAATCACTTGCATATCATTAATGACTAACAGCAGCCATGTTCACATGTATGAACATTAAAATACCCACTTCCTCCGTCGTATTACAAATAACCCTCCACAATGGCAGCAGTTATGCATCACCACAGTACAATAACAGATATGACGCATGTAGCAGCTGCGGGGGGGAAAAAACAACAAAAAAACCTTGTCTGTTTAGATCACCAAATATGTCGTCTGAAACTCACCGACAGTCTTTCTCGGCGTATGTTTTTTATTTTTTTATTATTATCATAAAATTAAAAGTGAGCTTCTATGGGCGCAGTGTCTTGCGTAACGGCACGCGTCTGTCAACTCATGAGCAGTTTTAACATTTAATTCAGCCTACGACAGCATGCAAAAAATGTCGCGCGACTCTGCCTCAACAGAGCCGAAGTAAATTGGGCGCGGGCCTGTCTGTTGTTCTGTGTAGCTCTTCGTTTCCTGGAAGTTTTCGACTCAGACATTTGCATTTATGTAATTTCAGCATTTGATACGTTTTCGCTGCTGCGTAATCGCAACTACCCCGGCCTCACGCCGCACTATACACACAACATGGGATTCCACGTGCAGTGGATAACTTGTTTATATAAAACGACGGACAGCCCTCTGGACCAATGACATCGCACTATTGCAATTCCGTCATGTTCTCCATGGAAACCTATAGATTCCAGCCAATTGGGAAACGCTAAGGGCGGAGTCTGAATTGAGGTCGCGCGCCGAGCTCGCTGATTTGCTGGTTGGCCTGAGCCGGAGAGTGCCGGGGATGAACCGTTCACTACTGTGTCAACCCGTCTGTGTGCCGTCTCCCATTGAGGAATACTGGGCGATTTAACTGAATGTTTTATTCACTGCTTTGCTTTTGCTCGGCACCGAGGACGACCGGGAAGGCGAATTTTGCTTCTGCGGCTCAGGTTGGTTTGCTCAATTATCAGCTTTTTGTTAAGTAAGAATATATAACCGAGCTAAAAAAAAAAATAAGTTGCATAACGAAGTCCTATGTGCGCATGCGCGCAAATTGTACTTGCTCTACTTATTGTACTTAAACCTTGAAAAATACCCGTTCGAGGTTTTATTTTCACTCGCAAGGATAGAAAAGTCTCTATTTTCGTGAAGCGGACCTTCGGCGGCCGAGTGGCTGCTGTGTTGTAGCGGGTTTTGAATGATATAGTGACTTTTACATAACTGTGTCAGTGTACCGTGCACTGGATTGCAGGTCAACGTGTGTGTGGATTTTGAATAGCAGGTCAATGGGAGTTAGATGGGGGAAGGGAGGACCTGTCCCCGAACAGAAGTGTTTTTTATCGTATTTAACTTAATTTAATCTCAATATTTTGAAAGTTTGTCTATGTATGAAGTATGATAGAAATGATTATATAACATTTGACGTTTAAAATGAGCTGTTCGTCAGTTGTCAAGTTCTGTTGGAACTCAGAGAGAGCACTGGCATTATTGCATGTATTATCTGGGAAAATGCTTAGGTGAATCAAAATCTTTTAAATTATCATTTTAAAGACAACATAGACTCGAATGTCCAAGGTAGTTGGTTTATATCTGGCTTTTAATTGTCAAGGTCCTCTTTGAGACGTAGTCTACACAAACACGGGGACACCTGTTTGCACCTGCAATACTGTAACGCTACCTGTGAATACTAGGTCGACTTAATAATCCCATTACAATACTGTTACGTTCAGTATGAGCTGGACATCGATGCTCGACCTTTATTGGATAACCACAGCAGACCTTGATCTGATTTTGACTCTTAATTATGGCAAATGTGTCGCCCTCATATGAGCACACACGGAGAGCAGGGCAGCTCTCCTGTAACCCAGTGATTAACTGTGGGTAACATTGTGACAGCAATTAAGGAGGTTATTTGTATCACAATGCTCTAACAACAGATGAGATGCCATTCTGTTAGATGTTGTTATTGTTAATATCATTATTATTAGAGTTTTCCTGTATTTCATAAATGTGTCAAGATGTGTTTGTTAAATGTAATAACGTAGAGTGTATATGTGACATGAAATACTGGAGTAGACCTGAACATGAACATATTAAATACTGTCATAAGTAAATTATACCATTTTGTGGGTATCATATCCTCTTAAATCAACACCAGTGGCCTAATGTTTTGCCCTAGCAACAGTAACTACCTACCCTTCTTTGGATATATTTTCTATTCTATCTTCAACAGTGCTCATGTAATTTCTGGCTTAGATTTCATCCAGCAGTTGGATACAAGTGTAAGCATGTGGTTTTATGAAACAGGGCCACCACTGCTTTGTGCTGCACTATAGCCAAATCCATGTGACTGGAGCAGCGTTGTATAATGCCATAGTGAGATCTGTGCTAGTGTGTTGGGTGGATCAGCACTCTAGCTGGAGGCAAAGGGATTTCAGTGACATTATGTCATTCTCCTGCTCTGTTTTGAGAGTGACATGTTTATCTGTGCGTATCTTTTTAGGGTTTTGAAGATCTTGGAAGAAAGTTATAATTCGGTATAGTCTTGGTCTATGAATGACATCAAGGAAAGGGTGTCTGGTAAGGTCATATGTATATGGCATGTTCTTTTCGAGGGGGTTTAAAAAAGATTAAATGTACATGGAATGTACATCTGCTTATAGAAAAGTCTGTCTTGTATTACTGGAGTATTTGGACTAAACAATGTTAATTATTTCCATGATAATACAGTATTATGTTTATGTTTATGCTGCAGACCTTGATATATATATTTGACAGTTTGACAGTGATTTCAACATATTAACCTGTGTTTTAAAAAATAATTTGTAACATCTTTTGTTGGTTGTTTAATGCCTTAACACCCTGCTGTCCACAGTTAATACTGTTTCTTGCAATAATACTTCAAATAGATAAATATCTGTAACTTGTCTATCACAAGCCTGAGCATGGTATTCTTAAAACAATGAGCCTTTGTTATTAGTGCCATGATTATAACCTGGTCCACAGTAACATCAGTCTTCTAACCTGTTGACACTCCTTGCTCTCTCCTGATTGGTCAATTGCAGCAGCCAATGGAAATTCCCCTCTGAAGCTTGGCTCAGTTATACTCACTGGGTCATTTCCTAAGGTGGCAGTGGATGTGTGGGTGGTTGGAAAGTCTGTAAGGTTTCTGTAGACGTTTAAAAATGAAAACCTTTCTCTAAAACTTTGAGGCGTTATGTAAAACTGCTGCTTATGTAAAGAGTGAAGAATAGCATAGACAAGCTGCTGAAATTGCACTCTTACATAAATAGCTGCAACCTGATCTTGGATAGAAGAAAAAACAATGAAACATTTTGGATTTGGCTTCAGTGCCTGTTGCCAGCATTTCCTATTACGACTTTTAGAGACAGTTTTAGCCCCGAGTCCTGCTACTCTGGAGGAAGAGATGGCAGAGCAGATGAAAACGGTAGCTTTTGTATTTTCTTGCATTTCATTCAGAGAACGAATGTTATTTATTTGTGGCGTGCCACAACCAAGTGAAATCAGACCTTTATTTCCAATGTGGGTGCTCGTGTTCTTATCATAGAGTTTGCAGAGGTTGTCTGGAGTGACCGATGTAATTACTGAATATGTTTTTATGATACATGGAGATTGACACTTATGGGACTAGTCATCGTTTTATGTCTTTGGTGGATTCAGGGGCACATCACTATTACATAAAGCTGCATTTATTTGATTTAGACTTAAGTGAGCATGGACAATGCATCAGCTCAATTGTTTATCAGCTGTTTGTCTGGAATCTGTATCCGTGGCATTAATGATAATGCTGTTATCTGTCATCTCTCCCCAGAGATAGTTTTTCATTGTTTTTCCATTTTCTGACATTTTATAAACCAAACAACTAATCAATTAATTGAGAAAAAACAGAGTTAGTTTAGTTGAAGCCCTGCTTTTGAACATTTTGATTAGTAGAAATTATTTGAAATAATTTTGTCTTGTCAACATCCATATTAGTCCTGAAAGTCTGTGCAATGTGAGGGTTTTTGTTTGTGTCATGTCCTCAAAGCTGCGCTTTCATCTGAGCAGACTCACCTTTCATATGAAAAAGCTCTTTTGAAAAAATGAACTGGATCACACTGGTCTGGGGCTGAAGTCGGAAAGGGCAAGCAGTGTCCTATTTACTGTGCAGAGCATTTAGAGGATGGATGGCAGCAGCCCTTGTTTGTTTGTGTGTGTGTGTGTGTGTGTGTGTGTGTGTGTGTGTGTGTGTGTGTG
>CAEMYA010000124.1:329398-349928 GCA_903131615.1 Diplodus sargus
CTTGTTTGTTTGTGTGTGTGTGTGTGTGTGTGTGTGTGTGTGTGAAAACATCAACAGGATCACTTAAAATGTTAGGGTTGTGCCCTTTTGTTTATCATTGACTTTTATAAATTCAAAGCTACACTGGCTGATCAGATCAAAGTGTCATGCTGTACTTTTGATGGATGGTTGCTTTAATCCACACTGATGTTGTTTCTTATTTTAGGACTGTTTTTTACTGTTGATCTGCTATCTATAGATGTGCACTTTATTGTAGAGGGATTTTTCTTTGTAATTTCAGCTGTGTTTTATTTCCCTCCTTCAGACCCCACTGCTGAGGCATCAACCCGATTTACATCCCAGTGCAAGGCACTTAATGGTTTTGCCATGTGGAAGATAACTTAATGCCCCACCTTTAACTCTTTGGGCCTTCTCATGTCTGAGGGCAGTGATCCAAACAACTACCTGTACTCAACCCTGGAAGGTTGTGAACGGAACCGTGAAAGGGTCGGCTTCCAGGTGGAGGAAGAGGAGCGCTCTCCCTGTGGCTCCATTAGCCAACATCACCGCATGGCCAGCAGTTATGGCGAGGGTTGTGGTGGGCGGAACGGGGTGGAACTGGAACCCGAGTTAGGATTGGCCTCCGAGGGGAGCGACAGCAGCCATGAGCACCCGGCCTCGCCGGGCTCCCCACACGAGGACAGGAAGCGACCACGGCCACCTTTACATGAAGATGTAGAGATGGGTGGCAGCGGCTCAAGTGGGAGTGGGACAGAATCCCATGGTAATGAGTCACATGGCAATGAGTCTCATGGCAATGAATCGGTGGGCAGCTCCAATGGTAATGGCAAGGATTCCGCTATCATGGAGTCTTCAGGGAGCAACAAGAGGTGAGGCCACATCAAATGCATTGAGTCGTGTTTTGATAAAGTTTTTTCCCACCACCATGGGGGAGCAGACCATCTAGGTCATGGAAGTAAGGTTCATTAAATTTAATATGAGGGCCATTTTCTCCTGTATGAGTCATTGTCGGTCTGAGTTGCTGGAGGAGTGGAGTAGCGACTGTCTGAGACAGAAGTAGATATTTTATTTCTAATTTTGAGAGAGGCTACAAAATGACAAGGACTGTTTCATTGACTGTCTCATTTACAAATGACTTGTCCTTGTCTTCGAAAGAAAAACCATCTCCGTGTAGGAACAAAAAAGATTATAACGTCGGCTTATCACTTAAGTCGCTTGTCTGCAGAACTGTCAACACTGTCATGAAATGATCTGGTCATTCAGTCATCTGGTTTAACATTAATAACAACATGCTAGCTACTCAGAGATAATGATTATATGATCTGATAATTATTGTTTTCAGTTTTAATTCTAAATAACTGGGCTTTGTGTTTTGTCCATGAACAAAATACAATTCAGAGAATCCAAGCTTTAAATAACAACCCTCTCTACATCTATCCAACCTCCAAATTTCTATCTTGTCTGAAGAAAACAGCACACCTACGGGAGGTCGGCTATTACATAACCAAGCTCTCCACCTCCATTACATCCATGAGGTGGAGAAAAATAATGGATGCACTTGTAAACTTGCACTCCAGTATAACGCCATCACTAACGTTCAACATGAAGACTAGGACAGAGTATTGTATGGGGATTGTAGTAGATTGTAGGAATGCGTCCATATTTCGTTGTACTCATGTGGTACATGTGCTACACAAACATTGACAGTCATCCTGTGTAGACCCAGCTGTACAACACTGAGCCAGTGTGCTACTTTCTTAAAGACTGATGATGTTTTCGCGGAAGAATGTGCTGACAGAATGAGATCAAGGCCTCAACACACCCCTGAGGAACTTGAAACACTTGGCACGCAGTTTACATTTGTAGCGGTTAAACCGAAGCTAGTGGCCCACAACATCTTGTATCTCAAACTCTCTGTGCTGCTTTATTGAGATGTAGTAACCACATAATGTCTTGGTATTGTTGTGGCACACAGTGTGTGAAGAAGTTTTTAGAAAATAGAATAGATTTTAACACTCAGACCAATGCTGTTATTTCAGTTTTATAATCTCGTTATGATATATCAGCTGATATTAGAACATTTTTAGAGTTTTGCTCAGAGGGTAAAAACCAAACTTGTGAGTTGTAATCTGGCTTGTTATTCTTGTAATACTATAACAATAGTCATATTTAGATATAGTTGGACTCAACAAACTCAATTAACACAAGCTGGTGACTGTATTCTGCTCGCCTTAAGTCTTTCTTCTTGTCTTCTATTACAAAGGCTGTTTTTATTTTGATGACTTGAACATCATCCTTTGCACATTGTTATACAAACAGGGTACACAGATAGCATGTTTGTGCCATTCTGAACACACTCTTTAACACAGAGTCCTTGACTCACTTAACATGTTTAGTCTCACCTTTTGTTTTGGCGCTCTAACTGTCCTGTCTTAACGCTCTGTTTTGTGGTCTTTCTGTGCACCTTCAATGACATGTCACCTTGTTTATGGTTACAGCTCAAACTCTCACAGCCCCTCACCGCCAAGCAGCTCCAATGCCTTCAGTCTGGTGAGCTCCGAGCAGGACAACCCTTCAACCAGTGGCTGCAGGTTAGTAACTATCCTATACCAAATTAAATTCTATTTCCAAGAAGTTGGTAAGAAGTAGTAAAGTCAGAAAAGTAAGAAAAAACAAATCAAAAACTAGAATGGCACTCAGATTGAATCAAAAGAAAAATATTTATATCTGGATTTTTTGAATTTGCACCACTTTGTACTCGCTCATGGATACCAGCTACCTAAATATGTATGTTTATTTTTTTTAACAAGATGCAATCATTATTTTTTGTGTCAAATGTGAAAAAAAAAGAAAAAATGCTAAATTTTTCGCAATTCCGGGATCCGTAAATTTACTAATTTGAATGTAACACAATGACATTCTCTACATGATCTGACCTCTTGCCTTTCATAATCCGGTTTGAATCAAGATGCAACACTTAATCACTTAATACACTTTGACAGAAAATAATCTAAGAAAGTACAAGATCACTTATTTATTTCTGTAAAATGTAATGTAAAATGTTTAGCGGTGGACAACCATGCAACAGTAGAACGTTCTGAAAAGTCAGACAAATCACCCACTGCAAATCAATCCTGTCATACCCCATTCCCTTATACGCTGCTCAGAGCCCCCCTCCTGTTCTACTCTGCATACCAGAAAGCTGTCCTTCCCAGATTGTGACAGCGCTGGTGAGACCTTGTCATTTTCTGATGCACGTGTATCTGTCTCATGTACGCTCTGCAGCAGCGAACAGTCAGCCAAAGCTAAGACACAGAAGGAGCTCTTCAAGACCCTGAAGGAGCTAAAGATGCACTTGCCGTCTGAAAAGAGGAGCAAGGGCAAGAGCAGCACCCTCAACACGCTCAAATATGCACTGCGATGTGTGAAGCAGGTGAAAGGTAAGACTTGCTTCTTTAGGTACTCATGCATCTTCGTACAGTTACCCATATTGTTGTTTATTGTACATTAGTGCAGTTGCCGACTGGGATATTGAAATAAAAAGATGTCTTGGGTGATGTCAATAATTTGACAAATAGTGGGCTGGATTGAATTAAAGAATGATTAGCTAAAGAATCTCTTAAAGATATGTGATCAAACATGACTCTTCGAAAAGGGAATTTTGTGTGAAGTGATGTGTGCACTGATCCATCTTCTGTTGTTTTGCAGCTAATGAGGAATACTACCAAATGCTGATGATTAATGACAGTCAGCCTCCAGGGTTCGATGTATCTTCCTACACCATTGAGGAAATCAACAGCATCACCTCTGAATACACCCTTAAAAATACTGTAAGTTACTCTGACCTTCACCTCTCAATAAATAAGGAACCTCCAAAAGGTCCATCACCCAACTGTAGTTGCATAAAAAGAGGATACATTCAAAAAATGACACCTGACTGACTCTGATTTTTAACTTTGCCTGCAGGATATATTTGCTGTAGCTGTGTCTCTCATCACGGGTAAGATTGTTTACATCTCAGACCAGGCAGCATCCATCTTGAACTGCAAGCGGGAGGTGTTTAACAATGCCAAGTTTGTGGAGTTCCTGACCCCTCAGGACGTCAGCGTGTTCTACAGCTTCACCACGCCCTATCGTCTGCCTTCATGGAGCATGTGCACCGGAGCAGGTACCAGCTATCCCCTTACTCGTACTTAAATGTGAAAATATCTCTTGGATCCAACTTTGTATGAATCTCATCCAATGTTTTCAGAACATTTGAATGAACAGATTCTCATTTTAAATTGGGCCAACATGGGACCAGACATATGAGACACGGGTGCTAGATTTCTGTCACCCACAAACAGCACGTGGAAAACCCACATGTAACACGACACCTTCACATGACCCACCTACGCACACATGCTTATACACACATAACACATATTTCATTAACATGCTCAGACATTAATATATGCACACCTACTCACACACCTGCCACATATTTATTGAAGATACAATCACATTATTATTTGGAACAACCTGCATAAATCATAAGGCAACATCTGCTGAAGCTCTGCAATAAATGCTAAAAAAATGTTGAGGCTTTAGTTATATATTTTGTTGTCTAAGAGACAGGCTTTTTAGATCCTGTCAGCAGTGTTTTGAATATGTGTGACCAAAAGATGTGCTATTTGGAAGAAGTCAATCTGATGCATTTGGTGATATATTCATCCCACCTTCTCTGTGTCTCTTATTCAGAGTCGTCTCCCACGGAGTGCATGCAGGAGAAGTCCTTCTTTTGCCGCATCAGGTGAGTGACAGTGCCGGTCGCTTCTCTGATCCATAGTTTCCTGCTCAAACAAGCTCTGAGTCAGCACAGGGTTGGTGTCGGAGAGGAAGTTGGCAGCTATGAGCTTCTGAACTCTTTCTCCATCTAGAGGCCATTTGGAGTGTTTGAAATATAATGTGATCACATTTTAAAATGACTACCAAAAATATATTTTTTTCTAAATGTGCGTGTAATCATGTAATCATTGAAAACAAGGAGGACTTTAATATACTTTCATTAGCTTTAATTACATAATTACTACATTATAACATCTAAACAATTAAAAGCAGTTATAGCTTTGAGGAGTTTATGTGTCAGATCAATAAAATTCAATAACAGTTAGTTTACTTATTTGCCACAATGTACTGTGACGTACAAAATATTGAGTTATGTATTTAATCAATTTTTATTTTTTAAAAGTGATGAATTTAATTGTTCATAAAGTTGTAAGCTTCTTAAGGTTAAACTCCTATACTGTGTAACAGCATTTTAATGGTGCATGTGTACGATTGTGTGTGTGTGTGTGTCGCAGTGGTAGTAAGGAGCGTGATGGGGAACTACAGTACCTTCCCTTCCGTATGACTCCATACCTGATGAAAGTCCAGGATGCACAGCTGGCTGAGGAGCAGTTCTGCTGCCTCCTGCTGGCTGAGAGGGTGCACTCCGGATACGAAGGTGAGGCCTGCAGCATTCTCCACATGCTTTCAGTGACATTAGAACTTTTCATTTGGCTACATTGCCTCACTTAACAAAAAACACACACACACACGTATATGGGTGTATATAAGTTGTACAAATATTGAATAAAGCAGTTGGCTAAAAGCATGATGCTGTGCATGTTTAATGATCGCTATTTACTGTGTGACCAATCAATTTTTTTTTTCTTCTCACTCCATAGCACCCAGAATTCCTCCCGACAAGCGAATCTTCACCACCACACACACACCTAACTGTGTGTTCCAGGATGTGGATGAGAGGTGAGGGCATGTCGAAAGCAGAAGCACCGCAGTAAATAGTTTTTTATCTGTCTTTAATACATTGTTGATGTTGTTGTTTCTCCTTCAGGGCTGTTCCTCTGCTGGGTTACCTCCCTCAGGACCTGATCGGGACCCCCGTGCTACTCAATCTGCACCCAAGTGACCGACCCTTGATGCTGGCAGTGCATCGCAAGAGTAGGAACCCTTTCATTACTTGATTCTCTGATCACCACAGTATGCGTGCAAAAGTTATTTAGCGTCAACAGTTTATACAAGTAGCCACTCATTACTTAGCAGTTTAGGAGGCTTTGAAGGGTCTGGTTGTGTTCTGTCACTGTGTATCACATTTTCTTGAGAACTCAGTGTGACTGATGCATTAAAACTTTGATGTTGCTCAGCTGTCTCTCACACTCACTCCACCCTCTGTTGCCAACAGTTCTGCAGTATGCAGGGCAGCCGTTCGATCACTCCTCGATCCGTTTCTGTGCGAAAAACGGTGAGTTCATCACCATCGACACCAGCTGGTCCAGCTTTGTCAACCCCTGGAGCCGCAAGGTGTCCTTTGTCATCGGCAGGCACAAAGTTCGCATGTAAGTATACCTATTGTATTGTTTTAGTCCAGGTTTTTTGCCGCCAGGGTGGATATGTTGAATATTTTCAGGAGACATGCAAGATGACTGTGGCATGTGTGATTTTCAGGGGTCCTGTGAATGAAGATGTTTTTGCAGCACCAGCTTTTCATGGAGGGAAGATCATGGATTCAGACATCCAGGAAATTAGTGAACAGATCCACAGGCTGCTACTCCAAGTATGTACACACTCACATGCGCGCGCACACTCACACACACACACACACACACACACACACACACTCACTGAATGCCCCTATTGACTAAAATAAACACACTTTTTTTAATCTTTCCAGCCGGTCCACAACATGGGCTCCAGTGGTTACGGTAGCCATGGCAGCAATGGTTCCCATGAGCAGCTGGTGAGCATCAGCTCATCCAGCGAGAGCAATGGTAACGTCGCAACAGGCAAGACAGCGGAGGAGACGGGCAAGGCTAAACCTCCCAGGACTTTCCAGGAGATTTGTAAAGGGGTTCACATGCTGAAGAACCAGGACTCCCAGGTTGGCCTGCACTCCCCTTCACCTTCGCCCTTACCCTCACCATCCAAGCCTGAGCAGAGGAAAACCAATGATGGTGAGTTCAGTTTGATATCACCAAACCACCATTTTGTGGTTGCCTTGACAGGGGAGCACATATATAAATTAAGTAACATGCATACATTTGGCGCAAAATTACCTTTCTTTGAAAATTAACCTCATTTAGCTTGTTTTCAATATGTACATTTATCCAAATGGGTGAAGTTTATACACAGACAATTAATACAAATTCTTATTTTCTATCCCAATAATAATCTCAGCACTCCTCAGAATTATCTTTTTAACCTAAGAGGGGCCTGACCCCTAGGTTGTGAACCACTGGATTGAACAACCTAATAGTGAAGTAAAGTTATTACTTTAAGCTACAACAGAAACGATTCAGTATTAATCATCTAATGATAAATTATTTAATAATATGAGTCACAGGGCCAATTTTCTATGAAACAAGATTTACTTTTGATACTTTTAGCTGATAATAACAGTGTTTCCCACAGACTGGAAAGGTATTTGTGGTGGAAGCCGGGGTGTTGCACTTGCCATGTCGGATGGGGGGGTTGGGATTGCGGTGCATGCAGAGATCCAAAACTTGTGACTTTTGCAGCTGTCTGCACCAAATATCAACCTTCCACATTATAACTTCAACGGCCGATCTTGTTTTCATGGAGACACTTGCACTGTGCATGGAGAGGAGGGGCTGTGTGTGTGAGACTCATGAGTGACAGAGATGGAGGGAGAGCAGGGAAAGGAGATGCAGCTGAACAAATATGCTGCGTTTTTTAGGAAGTAAAGAAAAAAAACGAAATGTAATATGTTGCGGACGATGGTGATACTGTGGTGCCCTGCCACAAATTAATGTGTGGGAAAACACTGTAATAGTGTACTTTTACTTAAGTAGAATTTTGAATGCAGGACTTACCTGTTGTGAAGTACCTTTACATGTTGTATTGCTACTTTGGAGTAAAAGATTGTAACACTTCCTCCACCACTGGGTATTTGTGAGGGGTTTCTTACTTGGCATGGCCCTCCAGAAGCCCACCTATTGGAATTATGTTGTATTGATTAGGAGCTACCACAAACTAAAACTGTTGTGGTTGTGCTAACTTACAATGTAAGTGTGTCGCTGATGTAACCTGTTCGAACTTAAAGTGGTGAAGAGGTCTTCAAATGTATGAATGTATGTATCTTTTTGTCCTTTTTCATGGCTTGATTGGACAGGACAAATCAGACAGATGTCAGGAAATGTGATGAGAGAGGTTGACAGGTCAGATCTGAGCCGTACAATGGCAAGAAAACAACCTCTATACACAGGGCGCACGCCCTACCAACTGAGCTACATTGGGGAACATGTGAGCTACAACTCTAAAGTGGCAATCACATTGATGCACATTCTCCTAAAGGAATAAAGAACTTCATGTCAAGATCAAAAGCTCAGAAAAAACAAAAAAAAAATGGGCATCCTGTACATTTTTCAGAGAATATTAATCCTTTTCTGATCCCTTTCTGTCCAGCAGCAGCTCAGAAGAGTCCAGCGGTGCGGCTGAAGGACAGCATGGAGGACTTCCCCTGCAAGGACCAGACTGTCCACTCCTACCAGCAGATCAGCTGCCTCGACAGTGTCATTAGGTAAGGGTTGGTGTTTGTGATGATGAATGATTTGGTTAAAAGATAACATTGCATGTGTATAGCCAGCACTTCTTATTAAATCGATTTTGTTTTTCTCAGGTACCTGGAGAGTTGCAACATTCCCATTACAGTGAAGAGGAAGTACCAGTTCTCCTCCAACACCACATCCTCTAACTCAGATGACGATAAGAGGGGCTCAGAGGATGGCGTGCAAGTGCTTCCAGATGGAAATCCAGGCATGTACACATCATACATCTGTGCACACGAGCGCATGTTACACACCATGTGAAATTGTAGATACACCCTCCTGATACTTAATCAAACTTAAGAATCTCCCCCTACTTTGTTCATTGTCATAGTAATTATTGCCTGCATTCACTTGGAGTCAGCTGCTGTACTATTAGGAATATGACTCTAATCATCTGTAGCTGAAGCTAACAGGGTTTTTCTCTCACTCCCAAACAGACCCTTTGATGCTAGAAGCCCAGCCAGGCCTTTCAAACATGAAAGCACCAAAGAAGCCTCCATCTGGAGCAGCTGCTGTGGTGGGAGGCACCCTGGCACCCCTCACTCTGCCCAGCAAAGCTGAGAGTGTGGTGTCCATCACCTCACAGTGCAGCTACAGCAGCACCATTGTCCATGTCGGAGACAAAAAGCTGCAGCCAGAGTCTGGTGAGTGTTGGTGTCCATTGTTTAATGGAAGTGATGTTGATCACTGAGGCACAGAAACCACAAACCAAGAGGAGTACATGGTGTGTAGCATCAGACTGTTCGATTTTAGTTCTGTTTGACTAATACTTATTGCTCTGACTCCTTTGACAGAGATTATTGAGGATGTGGCAGAGAGCCCAGCACCCCCGGCTCTGCCTGTCAGCGTGGTGTCTCCACCCAGCCAGGAGAAGGAGGCATACAAGCGTCTGGGACTGACTAAACAGGTGCTGGCTGCACACACCCAGAAAGAAGAGCAGGCCTTCCTCACCCGCTGCCGAGATCTCGTCAATGCCAGGACCTTCCAGAAGGACTGTTCGACATATCTGCACAAGCAGAGAGAGCCAGCCAACGCTGAAGGTACACAGTGTTTAATAGTAACCACATTGTTATTCTCTTATTCATTCCATAATGAATTTGTTTTTGCTTTCATTTACGGCTATACATTTCTTCTTTGTGTACATGATATCAGTGAGCCACGTTTAAGAGGTTGAGAAATAATCTTCTGACCCCTCCATGTCTTGTCTCAGGATCGTCTGGAGCGCGAGGTGCAGCCAAACAGGGCACCACAAGGCCAGAGACTACTGCCAAGAAGGGCATCCGCAACAGGAAGTCCAAGAAGCCACGGATGAAGCATCCTGAGTCGTCAGACAGCGCTGTGTCAAACCGCAAACCCCGGCCCCCTCTTCAGGGTCTCAACCAAACCTCGTGGTCTCCGTCAGAAGCATCTCAATCAGCTTTTAACGTCTCCTACCCAGCCATGGTGCCTGCCTACCCGCTTTACCCCCCAGCACCTGCTGCCCCAGCTCAGGCTCCACTCCCTGACCCATCCCTTTCTACAGGCTTTGGAGATGGGCAGAGCACCCAAGCCCCACCTGCTGCCGCTCCATATCCTGCACCCATTGTTACACCTGTGGTGGCCCTGGTGCTACCCAATTACCTGTTCTCCCAAGTAGGACAGTTAGGTCAGATTGGGCAGATTGGGGCTGCCCCTAGACCAACATTTTTCCCTGAGCAGACACAGACACAACCTGCATACACTACTCAGCAGCCCTTTCAGCCCCCGCTGCCAGCCTACACCATGCAAACACAACCCGCTTACACCAGCCAGCAGCCATTTCCTGTGCAGACTGCCTTTGCCCCCCAGCAGCCATTCCAAACAGCTCAGACCCCCTACAGTACCCAGCAGCCCTTCCAGGCCCCTCAGACCCCATTTACCACCCAACAGCCCTTCCAGGCTGCTCAGACCCCCTTTACTGCCCAGCAGCCCTTCCAGGCCCCTCAGACCCCATTTACCACCCAACAGCCTTTCCAGGCCACTCAGACTGCCTACACTGCCCAGCAGCCCTTCGCTGCCCAGCCTTCTTTCTCAGTGCAGACTCAGTTTGTGGCCCAAGCCCCATATCCATCTCAGCCCTTCCCTTACAACCTAGCCTCAGAGCCCCCCAAAGCCCTGGTCCGAGAGGGGGCAGCATCACGCTCCTCCACCCCCGCCTCTGGAGCAAGGGAGCCAGCAACATCACCGCCACTGTTTGAGTCACGTTGCAGCTCGCCGCTTCAGCTCAATTTACTGAGTATGGAGGAAGGACAGCGCTCAGTGGAACGGCTTGACAGCACAGTGCCCCCTGCTGGAGGCCAGGGACACAGCACAGCAGCAGCATCAGGGGCAGCTGGAGCTGCAGGGGAGAAAAACAGAGGCATTGTCAAAAGTGAAAACCACCAACAGGTGAGAGACAATAAACCAAGTGATGGAAAGAGATAGTATGATATTTGTTGTAACATGAGAAGTCGAATGCATCAATCATCCATATTCACAGGAACAGTTCCATGTAATTGATTTAACAGTTCCTCAAGTGTGAGATTATCACTGATGTTGTGCTACCTTGTGTTTCAGGTGTCATGCAAGGAGTCTGCAGGAGACGGGGCTCACAGCGATGGTAACTCCTCATCCTGTGACCTGCTAGACATCTTGCTGCAGGAGCAGGAGGACTCTCACTCTGGCACCGGATCAGCCACCTCAGGCTCCATGGGCTCAGGATGTGGCTCCGGATCAGGCTCCGGATCAGGCTCAGGGTCAGGCTCAGGCTGTCGTACTTCGGGTAGCGGAGCTTCTGGCAGCAGAGCAGGTCAGTAGAAGAAACACCTAGACAATACAAAAGTTATTTCAACCTTTGAGTAAATGAATGTATCATCATGTTGTTTTATCATATTCCTAGTTTGTGATTGATCCAACATTTACCAAAACCAGTATGTATGTTAGAGTCTATGTTTGACTGTTCTCTATCTTAAATTGTGTATAGGGAGCAGCAACACTAGCAAATACTTCGGCAGTGTTGACTCCCTGGAGCATGACCCCAAGGCTAATGCTAAGACCAGAGGCGAAGGAAGCTCTGAAGGTGGTCAGTCGCAGGCCAAGGTCTCAAGCCATGGGGATGGAGAGCATTTCATCAAATACGTTCTCCAGGAGCCCCTCTGGCTGCTTATGGCTAACGCTGATGACAAGGTCATGATGACTTATCAGATGCCATCCAGGTAAGATGCAGTAAGAGGAAAAAAATGAATAACAGCCAGTAGAAAACTAATTTAGATGTCATCCAATGTTGTTGTTTTTTGCTATAGATACATTCTGTGCCGATTGATTACCTGATTGTTTTTTTTTTTATTTCCACACTTTCAGTAAACCATTATGTATTAGCCTTGCCTCTAAACTGTGCTGTGTGTGTTCCTTGACCCTCAGGGACATCCAGAAGGTTTTGCGGGAAGACAAGGAGAGGCTGAGACAGATGCAGAAGAGCCAGCCACACTTCTCCTCCGACCAACGACGAGAGCTAGTTGAGGAACACCCCTGGATGAGGAGGGGAGGTCTACCTGCTGCTATCAATGTCAAGGTCAGGACCACACACGTTGTGTTTCTCAAACATCAGTTTGCATCAACACACTCCTTCACAGTACTCACCCAGTTTGATGAAACCTTGGATACATTTGGCATGAAAATGTTCAAAACGGAAAGTAAAGACTCTTACATTAAACATCAGCAATTGACAAAGTCCTTCTAAAGTTTCTTTAGACTTCTTTTTCGGCTGTGACTTCCTGTAGATGTGATGTCATTATGAGGTTGCCACAAAGTAGCAGACTGAGTGCTGCTTGTGATAAGCTTCAAATATTCAGACTCAATTCATTCAGATATGTAGTTATTGTATGGAAAATGCAATGCAATTAGAATTAATATTGGCTTTGTGTATGTTTTAGGAGTGTGTGTACTGCGAAGATGCAGCAGCACCCATCGAGGAGGACCTGCCAGACATGGACATGGGTGAGCTGAGAGCAGAGCTGAATCAGCAGGGCCAGAATGTCCGTAGCCAATCAGAGGAGTCTCAACCTCAAGCAGACACTGGCTGAACACACACACTGCCAGCAGTGAGATACACTATCAGACATGGACCCTCAAGACATATACACACACAAAAACACACAATGTGGATGTGGGACAAACACAAACAACATGAAATCGTCAGAACTCTGTGTTGCCATTGTGTGTGAGTATGAGGATGTGTGCCACTGGTGTGGTCATCCTGTGTTGTGTGTGTCGTACGGAGGACTGCTGCTGAATTGCAGTTCGTGTTGCTCCCCCGTAGGGGGCAGTCATGCGTTATGAGGGTCTATGTATGCAAGACTCTTGTATAGTACATTTGCCAGGTAACACATAAATGCCAACACACACTCTAAATGGATCTGGACCCAGCCTGTGAGGTTTGGTAACCTTTGGCCTCCCACATATGTTTCTATTTATTTTGTTCCCATCTGCTGTGTCAGGGCAGATCTTTACAGCAACATGAGCAGTTATCATTCTTAAAAAGACAAATGTAATAGTTGATGGACATCTTTTAAATAGAAATGTTCATGTATTTATATATTGGCACACTGATTTTTTACTGAAGAGTATAAAGATGTTATTGACAAAGAGCCCGGCATAACTGTTAAAATCCTCTGCCGCCAGTCATAATGCTCCATGGTCCTTTAAACCCCAGGACCCTCTTTATTTTCCCATTTGGAACTATGTAGAATAGTTGTGGGGCTTATTGGATGATATAGTCCAGGTCAAAGGGAAGGGACTCCACTTTAGTATCATGGATGTGTCTTTATCTCCTCATGTCTGAGTATGTTAAATACCCAGGCACACAGCAGTGGTATGTCCTGACTCAACAGCCGACAGAAAAAACACAACAATGACAATCTGATACAAAGTACAGGATATTCATTGAATCAAGTATCCTATTTATTTTTTACAAGATATTGTATCTAGAATAGTTTTTTCTAAGCTTAAGCCAAATCCATTCAGCTGAAAGACAGTACTTATATAGGAAAAATGTACATGCATTGACAGTAAACTCCACAGAAATTGAAGTCACTTTCTTCTGGTAGTTGCTGGAGCCAGCTTCCACATTACACAGATGAACCTCTGAGTGTTGTGAGGAGTGGGTTTGAGAAGCTGCTGAAAATGTTTTTCTTTTGTCAAACAGTCAACATCAGAAAATCGGTGCACAAATAGCAGAGATTGAAAGGATAGAGGTGACACAAACAAACAAGATCTGTGGGATTGTCATTTAATTTTCTTGAAATTAAACTTTTTGTTTTCTTTTTAAGAGAGATATAACCATGTTTATTGCAGAACATTTCTAAAATTGTCAACAACTATTCCTTTTCTGTCCTTATGGTGCAGTTCTCCCTCAAAATGTCATTTTTAGAACAAACCAGTGCAATCGTAGGCATTCGTACGTTATGCAAAATGATGTTGTCTCCTTTCAAGGACATTTTCTTTGCTCATATTTTCATACATCTATTTGTACAGATCCCTGAGTATTTTAAAAGCTTTTGGTCGAAGAGTTTTGTGATACCATGTTCTGAACAGAGGTCAATATCAAACACCAACACTGAAACATATATGGAATGATAATGGTGGGTAAACAGCATTACAATTGTAGCAAATATGGGGACCACGTTGCCTAAGTGTTGTGGGTTACACAAGAAATGGCAACATTCATGTATTAGCAACCATGCCAGCCTCTCATCATGTAAGTATTAAGGAAACTGTGATTCACACTGGGTCCATGCAGTCGAGGTAAATAGGAAGTGAACCGGGAACAACTCTGGTCCCATAGCAGAGAAACTCTTGGGCTTGTGAATGTAACACAGACTGGACCAAGAGCATCTCACTGGCTTCGGAGGTTCTTTATTTTCTTTTTATTCTTTTCATTTCTTGTTCACTTGTCAGATTTTTTTTTTTTTGATTGTTCTATTTTTCTATTTTATTCTCTTGTGTATTTTATTTTATTTGCTTGTTGAAAGTAAGAGTTTTTTGAGTGTCACCAGTGACGGACCCTACCTCTAATAAATACCAGGTCATGTTACTGTACGCAGAACATAGCATGTGTATACACATGTGGGCATAACGCAATGGACGGAGAGGTCAAATACTTCAGTGATTCTGGTGACTGATGGGTTTGTGCAGAGAGTCTGTCTCAGACTGACGGAGGTGTGTGGACTCCTCTGAATGAACGAATGAATGCATGAATGAATGAATGCACACGGGGCAGTGGCCTGTCACCACCTTTAGCAACTACAGTCTATTTCTCGGTCTTTTGTCTATTTTCTGTGCAAAATATCCTGAAGGGTGTCCTCCAACGCCCACCTGTGTTTAATCCATTAAGAGTACAAGTACAGTTATTTATTCATTTGGGAAGTGAAATGCTCTGAATGCTGAGAGTTAGCCGGGGAATCATGCTGCAGTAGTGTTTAAGCCTTACCTTCCGTATGGAGGGAATCCGTTTTTAAATGAATTACACACTGGTAGGCCGTTGGAAGCACCCTTGCCTGTAAATGCGTACACATGGTACTGGCACATGATGCTGTGTACAGTCTTGTAAATTTGTTTCATTGCCACTGTCTGTGGTATGTTAAACTAGCACAGTTCTGTGCAATTTTGTAGGTAAACTGTGTTTGAAACATGGATACAATGTTGTAATAAAATGACAGAAATATAACCCGTGTGACTCAGATTCATTGTTTTTCTGCTTGTTGCCAGACATTTAAGGTTGCACACTGTTGGTTGGAGGAGGAAGGAATAATGCGGGGCTGATAAATCAACTCTTACACACAACTTAGTAAATTAAGTGAAGCCTTTCTTTGATAGGTCACAGGGATATGAGACTTCCCCCAGAGGGGTTGCTAATTTGTGGCTATTAATAAGACGAGTAGAAAAATGAACAAATGGGGCCACAAAGAACAATTACTTTGACTGTAGACTTTATATTTAGATATGCTAAATATAGCATATCTATAGTTGATTATTTGACCAATTAATTAATTAACGGTCCAGCATACTTATTATATTTGCTCCAAACTGGAGTTCAAAGAATTTGCCTTGATGTAAGCCCTCGACAACATGGCATATCTCACATTTAAGAACCATCACAAGCTCCCATGGGAATAAGAATAGGGAGGAACTGGAATTTTGTCACATATTGTCATGTGCATTGCTTATAAGAGAGGTTTAGTTTGGTCAGATTAACTCATGACATATTTTATAACTCAGCAGAGTGATGGGATCCCTCCTGTCAAGTGACTGCAGGCTGCCAGAAAGCAATGCAGCTGCTATTATCAGCAGTTTCTGGCTCTTGAAAAAAATACCTTTCTATTTCTTTTTCTAAGATGCGATGACCATTATTTTGTGTAATCATTTATGGAGTTTCCCTAAATTGTATGCATTTTCTTGAAAATAAAAATGAACAAATTAATCTATCATTTTAGATCTGTGTCTCCAGAGTTCATGGTGTCTTGCACACAGAAGCTGCTGCTGCTGCCCAATAGGAAGTGAATGTTCCTGAGAGGAGCACAAGGATGGCAGGGTTCCCCTGGGGATCTGTTTCAGCACCATATGCCTGCCTCTGCCGTTGGATCTCTCACACCAACTGTTGCGCTGCACTGACCTTTAACCTCAGAATTCATATGCACGGTCACAAACCCACAGCTGATGCATGAGTACCTCCCTCCTGTCAGATGTTTTTCCCCCCTTTTCCCCGCTAAAACTGAATCGGTTAATGCGGTCAGCCTGTCGTCTGTCGCTTTCAGTTAGCAGATCGCGGTGACATGCAGGGGTTTGACGGCGGGAAGTATTCCCACAGTCATGAACTCTATTATTTTGTATAGTGTCTTAAAAGTTTCTCTGATATCATGACTTTCTAGCAGTGAGGTTTCTGTAAATGCTTTGCTTTTGACAGCATGTTCAGATTTAGACTTAGCTTTTATTCAAGGTTTCAGTTCAGTGACGTATCAGTTTGACAGGACAGAACAGGGTGTGACTGTAATATACCTAAACATACGCACCATAGGGTTTCAAACTACACAGCAGTTCAAAATTATAATGGCAGGTGTGTTCAGGGACTAAGTGTTTGTTTCTGTAGAGTGTATACTGTAATTGAATTGACTTTGTTTGAAACAGGGTTTGACTGAAATCTGCAAAAGACCAAATATAGAATGACATGGAAACATAGACGTGATATATTGAACCATCTATCTATCTATCTATCTATCTATCTATCTATCTATCTATCTATCTATCTATCACAAAGCGAATCAATGTATTGTCATCCAGATTGTGGAACTATTCCTTAAACATTCAACCAACCAAAATAAAGGTATACCATGGGTTGCCAAAAACAGAGACAACCTTTGGGTTGCCAGGTTTTTTCTCCTTTCCAGTTTATCAGCTGCTTTCCTCCTCACACTTATGTGTACTTTACAGTGAGCCACAGATAATTGTATTTCAGGGAAGGATCTGAATCTGCTTTATCCAGCAGAGGTCTTTAATGTTCCACCACCTCCAACATACATATACCTTGCATGAGCCAGTGTGTATGTGTGTGTGTGTGTGTGTGTGTGTGTGTGTGTGTGTGTGTGTGTGTCCCTTTGAAGAATCTGAGCCTGCTTGTACCCTTTGTAGCTGCGACCATTTGACGCTCCTCTGTCAAATGGTCGCAGCTTTGATCACCGCGTCTCCTCTGCTCCCATTTCAATGTGTTTCCTCCGACCTTCACACCCCAGGCAGCCCCCCCCATCCACCGCCGCCTCCACCCGGGGATGCTCATTATTACTTCAAGACTCCAGTGGAGCAGCATGAACCGCCGGTGATATTAACCCAATATTAGATCTAGACCGTCGATGCTTCAGGGTTTGTGAGAAACAGAAGTGCGTATTTCCAGTTACTCTCCAGACTCGGGGGGCGGGTGTTGCCGGTGTCTGAAGGCTGGTCCAGACAGTCCAGGCAGGATCTCACAGTCCTTTGTGAAAGAGCTAATTGTGAGTGAGGTGAGAGTGAAGACACCTGGATAGGTGCGACTCTGAGGAGGGACGGGAAATAGGAAGAAGGGAGCGTATTTTGAAGCTATGGTCTTAATTTGTCATAGGCCACATGAGTACAAGTAAAGATATCTTGTTAAAATACGGTTAAAAGTGAAGGACACCCTTATGAATAAAGGGGCACTATGTACTTTTGGAGAAGACATCAGACCTTAGAATTTGAATGTTTACAATACTAACGAGGGTATTATAGAAACTACATTATATACTATTATATATTTTAAACTATAATAATTACTTTTTACATAACTGAATAAACTATAAATACAAGCTGTTCTCAGGTGAATATAAGGTCCAAGCACATTGTTTGAATATATATGGACAGAGCAAAACAGTATGAAATTGTGTCGTCCTTTAAGGTCACCTTGTTTATACAGTTCATTCAGTCATGAAAACGAAGACAGTTTGTTTGTTTAGTTTGTTTAGGCATAAAAAAATCAGACAAAGAAGGTATTTCTCTTCTGATTCAAATGTCCTCCCAACACTACGTAAAGCACCTTTAATTGTAAGTCAATAAAAAAAGTCAATAAGACAATAAATGTGTAGAAAAGGACTGAAGTTACACTTTTAGCTGCACTTATCCTTTAAGTGTCCTTTACGTGTTGATGGTGAACAACAGGAATTCATGATACATCCTAATGTAATTCATCCATTCCATCATTAATAGCGCATTAGTTGGGATTCATCTAAGTGTGTTATTTGCACCCTTTATTGAGTGTTGACTAAAGCTTTCATCCGGTTTCCCGCTATATGGTACACATGGAGTCGAGTCAGACAACAGCTCCTCAATTACATTATTTTATTTAACAAATTTTGACATGTTCCTGGCATTTCTAAACATTATTACAGCATTCTGAAGGAGGCTAAACTACGGGTCTTATGAAATACATTAGAAATATTTATATTAATCGGAGGCATTGCCAAACTTCTCGGTTTCTAAAAGAGCTTTTCTTCACGTCCACATCCTATATACACAGAGATACTGACACAAAAAAGTGTGAACTTCAACTGTTCCTCTGTCTGTCCTTTGTTGGGCTATAAGTGAGTGTAGAGAGGGGAGGTTTCATCTTGCTCCAGGTGTCTAGAAAAGTCAAAACAGAGGACTGAAAGCCTGGGGGGGGTCGCCACTAAAAAGGAAGGAGAGGGGGAGGACTTTCAGGAGGCCCCGAGCTGCAGGAGCCCTTCGGAGAAAGGGCCCCTTTAATGAGATAAAGGTAAACTCTACCATTCAGCACTCGGTGATGTTTCTGTGATATCCAAAGCGCTTTAGCCGTGTTTTCTCCTGGTGAAATGATATTCCATCAACTGGCTAGTTCTACTTCTACTTCACTGGGTGGTGTCCTCCATCTCCCAGAATGCAATGGATGCATGCAATCCGCTGTGGGTGAAAAGCAAAGCCACAGTCATGGTCCCTCCAGAAAACACAAGGTGATCTGCAGCAGCTCTCACCACATTTTGGTTAGCTGAGTGGATGAACCGGTCTCTCTGCGTCTTCTCTTGAGTATTGACTGGAATCCAGAATAAATCCATGCATGGGGCCCGTGTCACCTGCAGGGCTACATGAGCCATGAAATGTAATGTAAGTGTTTTAAAGACTTCATGTGTCGTCGGTTGGAATTTTTCCTTTCCAGCTGGAGGCCCAGTTGAACAGCTTTAAAGACAAACTCTGCTTCAACATCTCCAAATGCACCCCACCCGAGCCCAACACCCCTACCAGGGTCTCCACATAGACCGTGGGTAGGTCATGGTGGGCATGCTCAGGGCCTCCCTGCTCTCCAAGCTCTCAGTGGAGCTCTGGTTGTGCTCGCTGTCGGTCTCGTCCAGGTCGGAGCACAGGTCCTCGCTGGACGTGGTGGAGGGTGCCGGGGAGAGGGCCGAGGAGCTGCTGGACAGGCTCCTTCCTCCGGGCGAGGCCAGGTCGGCGCAGAGCGCCTCGCCGCCGCCGTGCCAAGTGCTGCCGTTACTCCCAGAAGTGTCAGTGATTAGATCCATCAGCACGTCCTGGAGGTGGTCCTCGTTCAGGGGCATGCACTCCAGCAGGTGGTTGAGGAGCTCCGCTGCCACCGTCGCGTCGATCCCAGGACAGCTGGACACGAACATGTGGACCTCGTGCATGCACTGGATGTAGCCGGCGGCGAACCTCTCACTGGCTTCTCTGTTGAGTGCGTCTGTTTCTGTGGGAGGAGGGGGAGAGAGAGAGAGGGAGACAATGAAATGACTGTAGCAGGTGGGCAGCTCCAGGTCCCAGCCTGGTCGTTATCAGATGGGAGCTTTGCACTCGGCATGACTTTAAGGAGTGGTGTGAGACACGTGTCACAATTTCCTATCAGAAGAGGGCGATCAGGTAAAACACAGGAACTCTCCCTCATCAGTTACATTTACCTACTAGTCCTGGAAAAGTCAAATAATCAGTCAGTTACTAAACAAAAGCTCTAAAAGGTTAGAGGAAATATAACTAAGTTGTGTTGATTAAATATTGCTTCTTCTGTTAATCCCATGACACCCTGGTGGAGGTCCTGACCCACAGGTTAGGAGACCACAGCTCTAAGGATACGGACAACATCACCTGTGGATTTTGTCCCCATATCCAAAACTTATGAATAAATTCTACTTCTCCTCACAGTGTTCTCACTGATTGGATTTAGAACTGGGCCAAATGAAAAAATGATTACACCAGGGTCATACTGTCAGAGAGGACATCAGCAGGGAGCTTGACTCATAATGACGTCATCAATATTGGCTTTTTGTTAATGGATCAATCACATTCAAAACTATATCACGTTTTTTTTTATTTTTATTTTTTTTTTTTATCGCAGTCTCTTCTCAGTG